>ONZH01027742.1:0-262755 GCA_900303285.1 Rhinella marina
TGTCTGTTACTATGGAGAACACATAGGTCTGAATAAAAGCACAAAGAAAACAGTGTAAGATTTGATTTTTAATAAATATTATTTACAAAGTTTATTTTAAAGTTTTAGTTGCATTAAAGCAAAAGAAACCATGTGGTTGTGAAGATGGACATAGTCTTCAATATATCCACATTCATGAGTGTCGGCAATGTCTGTCCTGGAAGCCGCTGTGTCAGGTTTACAATCTTCTGGGTCGACGGTCACCCTGTTTCTCAGGAACAATATGTAGTATTATTACATAAGACGATAAAAGGTGAATTTTATGAGATGATTTAAGAGGAAATCTCTGGTGCATATGAAGAAGTTACAGTTCTGGAGAAGGAGAAACACAAAGTCTTATCTCACTGATACAAAGTTACAAACTCTGACGTCAGGAGTAGTGATGATCGAGCACCTCTGTGCTCGTCTGCTCGGGTGCTCTGGCCGAGCACCCGAGCATAATGAAAGTCAATGGGAGAAGACCAGGCACCCCCTGCTCTGCAGAGGGGAGGGTGTCTGGTCCATATGGAAACGTGAAAAAATGGTGGAAACACCACCGAAATGTGCAAGGGAGGGTGAATTCGTACGCATTAGCGTACAACTAGAGTTGAGCGAAGTTGCGTTAAATAATATTCGTTATTCTGGTCGTGTTTGGCAAACATTCCCGCACAAATAACGAACATACAATCTAAGCGTTGTTAAAAGAACGCTACTGAAATGAATACGTACGCATGAGCGTACGCATACACTGCGTCTGCGAACATTCCCGCACAAATAACGAACATACAGTCTACAGTTGTTAAAGGTACGCTACTTGCGGGGAGGCTCGAGCAATGCGTAGCATTAGCGTAAAAATTATAAGATGCGTATGCTAATGCGTAGCAGAGAACAAACGTGCATGGAGACTTGAGCATTGAGCACCGAGTGCATCCGAGCGTACGCATGCTCGGCCGAACGGTAAGTTTGGCCGAGCATGCTCGCGCAACACTAGTCAGGAGTAATAAAGGAAGTCAGTGATAGAATGAAGGAGCGTGTACTAGTGTTGAGCGAGCACCTCTGTGCTCGTATGCTCAGGTGCTCTGGCGAGCACTAGGGGTTGCTCGAGTGCTCAGCCGAGCATCTGAGCATAATGTTAGTCAATGGGACTAAACCAGACACTGGGAAGAGGGGAGGGTGTCTGATTAATAGAAAAAGGTCAGAATCGCGACTTCTCCTCTTTTACTCCTTTCACTCGTAAAAGTATGCTAATTAACTGAATTTACACGCATTAGCGCACAGTGCGTACGCATTAGCATTCAAATTCTTACGCATTAGCGTACAAATCAACATTACAGTGCGGGGAAGAGACTCGAGCATTGCGCTCGAGTACACTCGATGTTCGGCCGAACACCGAGTGGACCCGAGCGTAGGCATGCTCGGCCGAACAGCGAGTTCGGCCAAGCATGCTCGCTCAACACTAGCGTGTACACATCTATAGAGGACGTCTGTTACATGTGCACTTGGCAGCTGAAGGCATCTGTGTTGGTCTCATGTTCATATGTGTCCAAATGCAACAGGTCACCCAGTATCATAGGTACAAATCTACTGACAGTAAATCACTTTGTATCAAACCTGAGCTCTAAATGGAGACTTTCATTATGGTCATAATAACTGCTCCAGGGACATGAGTATTGTATATATGTATCGTTGTCTTTGCATTTCTTTAAAAATAAATAAATAAAAATAGAAATTCCGGATAGATAATAGATAGATATGAGATAGATAGATAGATAGATATGAGATAGATAGATAGATATGAGATAGATAGAAAGATATGAGATAGATAGATAGATAGATAGATAGATAGATAGATAGATAGATAGATATGAGATAGATTGGACACCAACTAATGCATAGGGATCTATTTTATTTTTTACAGGATCCAGGGTTTTTTCTCTTCTTTTGATGAATCAGAAGACTGGAAATCTAAACGGTGATGTGAACTCAGCCTTAAAGGGGTTGTCTGGGTTCAGAGCTGAACAATGGCCTCAGGATACAATATTTCCGACATATAATGGTCTTTTCTGACCAATCGTAAGTTGAAATCAGACTCAACATACAATGGCCCTGATTTATCACACCTTCACTCCAGAATTCTGTCTTCAAAAAGTCGCACGATAGGGCTTTTGCGACTTTTTTGCGCATTTTTTTGCGACTTTTTGCATGTGTACACAACTAACTCCAGTTTGTAATATGGGTGGAAAAGTGGGTGTGGTTAGCCATGTTAATGAGTTTCACTCCAGATTTATCATTGCGAGTTTTTTTAAAAAGTCGCAAAATAGTCGCAATCTCACTCCAGGAGGAGGGTGGAGTAGGAAAAGTGGAGGAGATTCTCTAGACAGAAGTGTTAGGTTTAAGGACAAGCCACATTTATCAAACAACCTGTGACGTTTGATAAATGTGGCAGAAAGTACTCCAACACAGACTGAAGCAAAACTGACTTCAAATATTTTCCTAATGATAAATTCCCCCCAATGTCTCAGACTCAGATCCAACCAATCAAGGTCACTTCTCTGGTAGAATATCTGTATGAGTTACTAGCTATCAGCTATTCCTGACTGTTATATGTAAGAACTTGTCTTATCTGTCTTAGTTATCTGCTTATGTTTCTTAAATCTTCATTTTCTCTTATCTTGGATGACATTTTGGGGCTTTGGAACCGATTACTCAACTTACAATGGTTTCAACATACAATGGTCGTCCTGGAACCAATTAATATTGTAACTTGAGGGACCACTGTATCCCTATTTTCACCCAGGCCTGTGACCATCTTTGACGTGGGTCCTCTGCCTAGCATGAATCCCATGATGGTGTTACACATCCCCTCAAGCGCATGTGTATTCCTCCGCTGGTGACGCCAGGTTTACCTCGTGCACAATATGGAGTACGGAGCAGGCTGAGCTAGAGCATTACATAGAAGGTTTCTATTACTGATCACAGCTACACCTTTTTCACTAAATAATACTCATTAAAGAGGACCTCTCACCTCTCCTGACATGTCTGTTATAATATCTTCAAGCATTCCCGATGTAATAACAGTTCTGGAACATCTATTCTTATGTCTCTATGTTGTGCCATTCCTTTATTATTACTACTAGAAGTTATGAATGAATTGTTAGCAGTCTGCAGTAAGGGTACTATGCCTGTTTTAGGTGTAGAAAAAGGTCTAAGTGTAAGACAGCAAGGAAGCCACTGTTATTTGAGACCTGATCTCTTGAGAAGTGGATGAGAGATATGTAAGACTGTATTACCGGGTTTTCGTATAACTAGGTGACTTCAAGAAAAAACAAAGAATTCTGGACAAAGAGGGATCCTTTACCAGAACTCACCAGAGGAGAACGGCCCAACAAGCACAAACTGAAGCTCAGGCCTTCAGTGGATTTAACACTTCTACACCAGCTCTGCTCATTTTTTAGGAAAAGTACTGGAAACCACAGGACCAGACGTGAGGGCAGACGACAACAAAAGTGGCAGAAAAGATAAATAGTGAAAGACCCAACCTTCAAAAGAAGCTATAGTGCTAAATATTTCTTCTATTCCTTTATCTACTGCACAAATATCCGTCCTAAACCAAGGTTTGTCATTCTGCCCATCCACAAAAACTAACTGGTTTGCATTGGAAACCTTTTATGTTCAAGTACAGGGAAGAGCGATGGGGTCTAGTGTGGCGCCCACATATGCCATTGCCAACATTTACATGACTTACTTAGAGGAGGGTTCTATCCATGGGTGTCACCACGTCAACCATGCGTTGAGGTGGTAACACTAGTTACATGACATGTTTCTAATCTGTGGAGGAATTGTTATTGTTTTATGTGTTTTTTTTTTTTTAAATCAGACTCTGAGGTGAAAGTCACTGTGGTTATTCTTGGACACCAAGGTCCAGAACGTGGGAGATCATCTTACCAAAGACAGTTTTGTCAAAAAGACAGATAGGAATACCATTTTGAGGTTTGAGAGTAGTCGCCCTAGATCTACGATGAGGAACCTCCCCTATAACCAGTTTCTCTGTGTTAAGTGAGTAACACAGAGTGTAAGTACTGTGTAAGTACTAGATGAGAACATTGTGGAGTCATAACTCATTGAGCCAGGTAAAAGAGGCTACTCAAGAAAATTAGTTGGGGAGTACAAGGAGAGAGTGGGTGCAATGGAGAGGAGCCAGATTCTGACAGGACCATCCAGAAGAAGTGGAGATGATGCATGTATCATTTGTTTCGGAATATAGTGAGGATAGAAAAAAGATAGCGAGGATCCTGAAAAAGTCTTGGCCCATCTTTGAAAGTAATTTGAGAGGTTTTCCAGAATTGTCACATCCACCATTATCGTCATACCGTAGTAACTGCAACTTAAAGGATAGGTTGGTTCAGGCTGACATAGGTACCGCCAGAGTCCATTTTGGTATCTATTTTGGGTCCTTGTTTGAATTGTGTAAATTGTCCACCTATGCTCAAAGGGAATCATTTTTCATGTCTGACTTTAGGAGCGCTGTTTACCAGTGGGAGAGTGGGACCTTTCCTTTCCCTGGATTGTTCTCCTTTTGTTAAAGATATATATATATATATATATACAGTGGAGGAAATAAGTATTTGATCCCCCACTGACTAAAAAATAAATGAAACGTCTCATAATTTTATGCCAGCTTTATTTTAACAGTGCCACATAGAATATCAAAAGAAAAACGGAGAAAATTACATGAAATGAGAAATAAAAAATAATTTGCATTTCTTTGAGGGAAATAAGTATTTGATCCCCTGGTAAAACCATGACTAATGTTGGCTCCCACAGACCACTGACACCCCCTAATCACAGTGAAGTCGTTACCTGGATGACAGACACCTGTCCCAAATTGTCACCTGTATAAAAGGCCACCTGCCAACAGTCTCCGTGACACTCCAACATCTCCACCATGGGCAAGACTAAAGAGCTGTCTAAAGATGTCAGGGACAAAATTGTTGACCTACACAAGGCTGGAATGGGCTACAAAGCCATGAGTAAGAAGCTGGATGAGAAGGTGACAACTGTTGGTGCAATTATTCGAAAGTGGAAGAAGTACAACATTACTGTCAATCGACCCAGGCCTGGAGCTCCATGCAAGATATCACCTCGTGGAGTCTCATTGATCATGAGAAAGGCTAAAAATCAGCCAAGAACTACACGGGAGGAGCTGAGTAATGATCTCAAGGCAGCTGGGACCACAGTCTCCAAAAAAACCATTGGTAATACACTGAGACGTAATGGTTTAAAATCCTGCAGTGCACGCAAGGTTCCTCTGCTCAAAAAGGCTTACGTCCAGGCCCGCCTCAAGTTTGCCAATGAACATATTAATGACTCCGAGAGAGACTGGGGAGAAGGTGCTGTGGTCAGATGAGACCAAAATTGAGCTCTTTGGCCTCAACTCAACTTGACGTGTTTGGAGGAAGAAAAATACAGAATATGACCCTAAGAATACCATCCCCACCGTCAAGCATGATGGTGGAAGTATTATGTTTTGGGGGGTGTTTTTCTTCTAAGGGCACAGGCCAACTTCACCACATTGACGGGAAGATGAACGGGGCCATGTATCGCACAATCCTGGGTGACAACCTCCTTGCCTCCGCCAGGGCACTGAAAATGGGTCGTGGATGGGTCTTTCAGCACGACAACGACCCAAAACATACAGTCAAGGAAAGAAAGGAGTGGCTCCATAAGAAACATATCAAGGTCATGGAATGGCCTAGCCAGTCTCCTGACCTCAATCCCATCGAAAATCTATGGAGAGAGCTGAAGCTTCGTGTTTCCAAATGCATGCCTAAAAACCTTAAGGATATGGAGATGATTTGCAGAGAGGAGTGGGCCACAATTACTCCTGAAGTGTGTGCAAACTGTATAAAAAACTATAAGAAACGTCTGACTGCTGGGCTTGACAACAAGGGTTTTGCCACCATGTATTAAATGATGTTTTCCTAGGGGATCAAATACTTATTTCCCTCAAAGAAATGCAAATTATTTTTTATTTCTCATTTCATGTAATTTTCTCAGTTTTTTTTTGATATTCTACGTGGCACTGTTAAAATAAAGCTGGCATAAAATTATGAGACGTTTCATTTATTTTTTAGTATTAAAACTTTAAAAGTCAGTGAGGGATCAAATACTTATTTCCTCCACTGTATATATATATATATATATTTATATATATAAATGAAAAAAATGACCGCAGCTCATCCAAATAGATGAAAAAAGTTGTGTCTTTAATCATCCAGGCGATGTTTCAGTCCTCTTACCGGGACTATTGTCAAGCCAAGGCCACAAAATGGGATTTTTTTAAAAGCATCCTAATATCTAATTGTGAGAGGTACATACCTTATGAGAATAAATGGTTAAGGAACAAGAAAAAACCAATGTGGATAAATAGAGCTGTAAAGAAAGCAATAAATGACAAAAAGAAAGCATTAAATCACTAAAACAGCAGGGGAGCGAGGAAGCATTGAAAAACTATAAGGAAAAAAATAGAATATGTAAAAGACAAATAAAAGCAGCCAAACTAGAGACCGAGAGATTAATCGCCAAAGAGAGTAAAACTAACCCTAAAATGTTCTTTAATTATATAAATGGTAAAAAGTATAAACCTGAAGGTGTCGGCCCCTTACAGAGTAATGAGGGGGGAGTAGCAGAGAGCGATGAGGAGAAAGCAAAGCTACTAAATATCTTTTTCTCCACTGTATTCACTGAGGGAAATTAACTGTGAGATGAAATGCAGAATATAAAAGTAAATTCCCCTTTAAAAATGCCCTGTCTGACCCAGGAAGAAGTAGAGCTGCGTCTTAAAAAGATAAAAATAGACAAATCGCCAGGACCAGATGGCACACACCCCCGTATCCTGAGAGAATTAACTAATGTCATAGCCAGGCCCTTATTTCTGATATTTAAGGACTCTATACTGACAGGGAGTGTTCCACAGGATTGGCACATAGTAAATGTGGTGCCAATATTCAAAAAGGGCCCAAAAACAGTACCTCAATGAAAATAAGCAAATAACTCTATATCAGCATGGCTCATGACAAACCAATTTAATCAGTTTCTATGAGGAGGTAAGTTCTAGACTTGACCGCGGCGAATCAATGGATGTTGTATATCTGGGCTTCTCCAAAGCATTTGACACTGTACCACATAAAAGGTTAGTATATAAAATGAGAATGCTTGGCCTGGGAGAAAATGTCTGTATGTGGGTAAGTAACTGGTTCAGTGATAGAAAACAGAGGGTGGTTATTAATGGTACTGTACATACTCAGATTGGGTCACTGTCACAAGTGGGGTACCACAGGGGTCAGTACTGGAGGGGTCACTGTCACTAGTACCACAGGGGTCAGTATTGGGCCCTATTCTCTTCAATAGATTTATTAATGATCTTGTAGAAGGCTTGCACAGTAAAATATCTATTTTAAATAAACTGTGTAAAATAATTAACACAGAAGAGGACAGTATACTGTATATACACTACAAAGGACAGTACACTGCTATAGATGGATCTGGATAGACTGGAGGCTTGGGCAGAGAAGTGGCAGATGAGGTTTAACACTGACAAATGTAAGGTTATGGACATAGGAAGGAATAATGCAAGTCACCAGTACATACTAAATGGTAAAATATTGGGTAACTCTGACATGGAAAAGAACCTAGGAATTTTAGTAAACAGCAAACTAAGCTGTAGAAACCAGTGTCAGACAGCTGCTGCCAAGGCCAATAAAATGGGTTGCATCAAAAGAGGCATAGATGGCCGTGATGAGAACATAGTCCTGCCACTTTACACATCACTAGTCAGACCACACATGGAGTACTGTGTACAGTTCTGGGCTCCTGTGAACAAGGTAGACATAGCAGAGCTGGAGAGGGTTCAGAGGAGGGCAACTAAAGTAATAACTGGAATGGGTGGACTACAGGACCCAGAAAGATTATCAAAATTAGGGTTATTTACTTTAGAAAAAAAGACGACTGAGGGGAGATGTAATAACTATGTATAAATATATCAGGGGTCAGTACAGAGATCTCTCCCATCATCTATTTATCCCCAGGACTGTGACTGTGACGAGGGGACATCCTCTGCGTCTGGAGGAAAGAAGGTTTGTACACAAACATAGAAGAGGATTCTTTACAGTAAGAGCAGTGAGACTATGGAACTCTCTCCCTGAGGAGGTGGTGATGGTAAGTTCACTATAAGAGATCAGGAGGGGCCTGGATGTATTTCTGGAGGTAATAATATTACAGGTTATAGTTACTAGAGAGGGGTCGTTGATCCAGGGAGTAATTCTGATCCTTGATTGGAGTCGGGAAGGAATTTTTTTCCCCTAAAGTGAGGAAAATTGGCTTCTACCTCACAGGGTTTTTTTTCCCTTCCTCAGGATCAACTTGTAGGATAACAGGGAGAACTGGATGGACAGATGTGTGTTTTCGACCTTATAAACTATGTTACTATGGAGTTGAAATCTCAAAACTTCACTTTTTTCTGCTGATTTTCCATTTTAATTTGTTTTCCTGTAACACAGCAAGGGTTAACAGCCAAATATATCTCAATATTTATTATCCTGATTCTGTAGTTTACAGAAACACCACATATGTGGTCGTTAATTGCTGTATGGGCGCACGGCAGAGTGTAGAAGAGGAGTCTGGTTTTTGGAGGGAAGATTTCACTTATAAGTTGCCATGTCACAGTTGAAGCCCCCCTGATGCACCTTACAGTAGAAACTTCCAAAACTCCCAAAAGTGACCCCATTTTTTAAACTACAGGATGAGGTAACTTTATTGGTAGTTTATTGGTTCTATTTTAGGGTACATCTGATTTGATTACTCTATATTCTGCATTTTGTGAGGCAAGGTAACTAAAAAAAAAATAAATGTTCTGGCAGTTTTTATTTTTTGTTTTTTTTTACAGCGTTTACATGTTATTTTTATAGAGCAGGTCATTACAGATGTAACAATACCAAATATGTCAATTTTTTATTTCAGTTTTACATTAAAAAAGCATTTTTGGAAAAAAAAATCATGTTTTTGTGTCTCCATTTTCTGGAAGTCATGGCTTTTTTTTCTGACGATTGTCTTGTGTAGGGGCTTGTTCTTTGTGGGAAGAGTTGTTATTTTTATTGGTATCATTTTGGGGTACATATGTTTTTTTGTTCATTCAATATTACACTTTTTTGGGGTAAGGTGACCAAAATATAGCTGTTTTGACACAGTTTTAATTTTTTTTTTTTTTTTATAGCTTTCACTTGAGGGGGTAAATCCTGTGACATTTTTATAGAGCAAATCATTACGGAGGCGCCCATAGCTAATATGTCTATTTTTTAAATTAAGTTTTACACAGTAAAAACATTTTAGAAACAAAAAGTCCTGTTATTGTGTGCCATGTTTTTTTTTTTTTTATTTTCATGCCATTATCTCTTATGCAGAGGCTCCTTTTTTGCCGGATGAGGTGACGGTTTAATTGGTACCATATTGAGGTACATAAAACTTTTTGATAATTTGGTATTACACTTTTTGTGAAGCAAAGTGACCAATAAATGGCTATTTTGGCCCTTTTTTTACTGCTTTCACCTGATGGGGTGCATAATGTGATGCAGGTTGTTACGGATGTAGCAATAACTATTATGTCTGTTTTTCTTCTTTTTTTCATTTTTTTTACACTTTAATATGTCTTTATTATGGGAAAGGGGCTTTTTGTTTACTTGATTCTTTATTTATATTAAGAAAAACACTTTTCTAAAGTTTTTTTTGCATTTTATGATTGTCCCACTGTGGGACTTCAACTTTTGGCACACTGAAAGCCTGCCTATGAGATTGATAGATAGGATTCAGAAATTAACTAGATGTGAGCTAGACATAAGATACAAATATATAGATTTTAGATAGATAGATAGATAGATATTAGATAGATAGATATAAGATAGATAGATAGATAGATAGATAGATAGATAGATAGATAGATAGATAGATAGATAGATAGATATGAGATAGATAGATAGATAGATAGATATGAGATAGATAGATAGATATGAGATAGATAGATAGATAGATAGATAGATATAGATAGATAGATGATAGATAGATAGATAGATATGAGATAGATAGATAGATAGATAGATAGATAGATAGATATGAGATAGATAGATAGATACATAATAGATAAAGTAAAGCTAGATAAAAAGTTCATAGATATAAAATAGCTAGTGAGTATAGATAATAAAGTTATAAAAGAGAAATAAATAGATCACAGATAGAAAAATATTAGCTGGATAGACGGATATGAGATAATTATAACGATAGATACAGAGATTAATAGATATATAGATATCAATTCCTTACTGGGTCACTGAGAAAGATCATTGAAATTCAATTTTTCCTCTCCTGTGAGAGAACATTTCCGTGTAATTATCCAAAAAATAATTATAGGTCTTAGATTTATTACAGAGAACAAAAGATACGTAGAATGATGACAGATGGTAGATGAATGTCGAATATGTTTTTGAGAGAACCCCCTAGCATTTCCCCTTTGTATCGGTGAGATGTACCACGTCTTGTCTTTACTAGCTCTTTGTGAAAGATTATTTACGTTTCATTTATTCCTTTCTTGTAAATAAGAATTTTACAGAATTAGCCAATACATAATTACAGGTCTCAGCTGTCGGGATTTTTTTTTAACAAAATAAGAGAAAAACAGGTTCTGCACTAAATGTCTTGATGGATAGATAGATAGATAGATATGAGATAGATAGATAGATAGATAGATAGATATGAGATAGATAGATATGAGATAGATAGATAGAGATAGATAGATAGATAGATAGATAGATATAGATAGATAGATAGATAGATAGATAGATAGATAGATATATGAGATAGATAGATAGATAGATATATGGATAGATAGATAGATAGATAGATTGATAGGAGATAGATAGATAGATACAATGCAAAAAAAGTAGCAGCACTCTGTATGCGCTAAGGGAGATATAGTGAATGTGTGAAAAGGTAAAAAGATACAGTAGATAGATATGGATAGATAGATAGATAGATAGATAGATAGATAGATAGATAGATATGAGATAGATAGATAGATATGAGATAGATAGATAGATAGATAGATAGATAGATATGAGATAGATAGATAGATAGATAGATAGATAGATATGAGATAGATAGATAGATAGATAGATAGATAGATAGATACAATGCAAAAAAGTAGCAGCACTCTGTATGCACTAAGGGAGATATGGTGAATGTGTGAAAAGGTAAAAAGCATTACTGCTATACTTACTAAAGATAAGGTGGAAGCTCTTAGTGCATATAAATGATCATGAATATGTCGAGCCCATCTACTGACCGACAAGGTGGCTTCCAATCAGATGGGTCCTACTCTAACACAGACATGCATCCTACAAAAACCTGCATGCCTGAATCAGAACACCCAGGAGCACCCAGCTAGTTACCTGATCAGAAGCTGCAAACTTTATCTTAAAGGGGTTCTCCAGGAATTAAGACAATAAAAATACACAAATATTGCTTTATTATAAATATATTCCCAAATACCTTTCATTAGTTATAATGGCTCATTTTGTCTGGGGAGCAATGATTAGGAGAAACAAAATGGCCGCCGTCCTACTAGTACACACAGAACCTGTCCTAATCACACAGGAGGACAAGTTACTTCACAACACTGAGGTAAAGAGCTGCCTCATCCTCCTCTGCTCTGCTTGTCAGGGATTATGACTATATAAATGTGCCAAAGTGAGGAAGAGAGGGACATATAAGGTGCTGGTGGATTTTCAATCTAGACACTTCAAGCCCTAAAGGGTTAAATGAACAGCTCAATTTTGGCTGTTTTGTCTAGATTGAACTCCTGATCTGTAAATTTGGTACCCTCCGGTGTGAGGACTTATGGTGTCAAAGGTCTATGCTAGTTATGTCTATTATATAGATCCTTCCTAAACTTATGTTCTATTTTTCTGGTTCTTTTCTGCCCTGTGTGTCATTTCATTAGCCAATACAAACTTACCTTTGAGTGCCATGAGTATATATATATATACATGGTCTATTTGTTATTATACTCTCTTATAAATGCGATATAAAAAGGTGTTTTTGGGGGTTTCACACGTCTTGTTGCTTTTAGTGATGGAGAAATATCCATTGGGCAAGATATGACAGGTTTCCTGCAATACCGCTTTCCCTATTGCGCATGCGCTGATATTTCAGGGTATGGGCAATGAGGTAATATGCGCTGGATCTTCATAGATGGAACAGCGCATGTCCGGCACTGTGGGTGACGTCACTCGAAGTGAGGCGCCGTCTGTGGCGCGGACTTGGAAAACCTCATAAGGCGGCTGGTGTCCGGTGAGTACTGCAGATTGCCAGACTACAGGAGGGATGTCGCCCGCACCAAGGCGCGTCTCCGGGGTATATGGTATGCGGTAGGATTATATCGATACATGGACACCATCCTCTGTTCTTTTTTATGGGCCATACGCCACTGCTGTGACTAATTACTATATGTTTGTTACTTTGTTTGTTATGGGTGTATTTAAACAAAATATTTAGTACACTCATTACTGACTCTTTCCCACTTGGTACTCTGCCCAGGTCCCCTGATGATTCATGGGCAAAGTATGTATTTAATCATTGAGATGAAACGCGTTGGGACTACTGGGATTAAGAATCAGTAGGGTTTTGTAGGGTACAAGCAGCATTAGGTACGGGGACGGAGTGAGGCTACCATCTGGTCGCATCTTCGGGCTGAGCCAGTGTGAGTGGTCATCTCGAGGGTCAGTGTAGACCCGTGTCCTAATGTCTTTCTGTGCTTGAATCTGTGATAATCAGTTTACATTATGAATGATTATTTTCACAGCTATGTTGATATGGATTAGCCCCCATTTTGACACATACTGACTCACCTGTTTTTCCAATAAGTGTTGTTTATGACAATATTAAGAGGTTTTCTTCATTTTAATGTGATCATTAAAGGTTATGTTTTAGATATTAGTACTGCCCCCTCTTTATTGATAGTCAGGGATTATGAACCTGAATACAGATGATAAGATCTTCAGCTGAATCTCTGTAGGAATGGAGTCCATGAGGAGACATGAAGTACAGAGAGGACGGACAGGACAGACTGTGGTAATGGAGACTGTATACAAGTGCTGCTGCTCATTACCCTCACTTCCTCTTTGTGCTTCATGTCTCCTCATGAACTCCATTCCTACAGAGATTCAGCTAAAGATCTTATCATCTGTATTCAGGATCATAATCCCTGACAAGCAGAGCAGAGAGGAGGATGAGGCAGCTCTTTACCTCAGTGTTGTGAAGTAACTTGTCCTCCTGAGTGATTAGGACAGGTTCTGTGTGTACTAATAGGACGGCGGCCATTTTGTTTCTCCTAATCATTGCTCCCATGACAAAACGAGCCATTATAACTAATGAAAGGTATTTGGGGATATATTTATAATAAAGTAATATTTAAAGGGGTTGTCCCACGAAAAATATTCTACAGTTTTCAAACCAGCACCTGGAATACTTTTGCAATTGCATGTAATTAAAAATTCTGTATAGCTACTGAGTTATTCAATAACATGTATCTGTATAGGACCACTTAATTTCTTATTTCTTTGACCTGCTCACTGAGCAGGCCGCACATGCTCAGTTTCAACTTTTAACTGCCTCCTGAGCTGTGATAGGGAGAGCATGGACACGCCTCCTGAGCTGTGATAGGGGAGCGTGAGACACGCCTCCTTAGCTGCAGTAGAAAAGACACTCCCCCTGAGCTGCCAGCTTGATATAAATCTAGCAGAGCAATGAATGTGGAGATCTCTGGATCCATGTGAGGTACAGGGCTGGTTCTAACTTTGTTAGAAAGAGGTGTCATGTTCGATATGATGTTTGGTTTTCATTTTTTACATTATTCATGGGATAACCCCTTTTAAGTATTTTCATTTTCTTAATTCCTGGAGAACCCCTTTAAGTAAGTATAGCAGTAATGCTTTTTACCTTTTCACACATTCACCATATTTGCCTTGGTGCATACAGAGTGCTGCTAATTTTTTTTGCATTTTATTAAATAGCCATGGTAGCTTGCACCTGACTCTCACCTATAGGAGGTGCTATTCCTTTTTTGAATAATTAGATAGATAGATATAGATAGATAGATACATTAGATAGATAGATAGATAGATAGATAGATATTAGATAGATAGACAGATAGAAAAAAAAGATAAGAGACAGATAGAAAAAAATATTTAGGATACTGATATCAGATAGACAGAAACATAGATAGTTGATATATACTAGATCGATAGGTAAATAACAGATGACAAGGATGATAAATAGGTATCAGATAGATAGATAGGTATGAGATAGACAGACATGTGATAGATGGACAGATATAGATAGATAAATAGATGAGTATGAGGTAGACATAAGATAAATGGACAGATTATATATATATATATATATATATATATAGATAGATAGATAGATAGATAGATAGATAGATAGATAGATAGATAGATAGATAGATAGATTTTTATCCAGGTGCTTGTTTGAAAAATGTAAAATATATTTTGTTTTTGTGAGACAATGCTTTAGCATTTATATTTTGTGTTGGTATGATGTATGATGTCTTCTTCTTACCGGCTCACTGCGAAGCATTACTTACTTTTTGTTTTTCCTTTCTTGTGAAATAGATATGTAGATAACAGACAGATATAAGATATATAGGTAAATGATCGAAAAAGATAGATACAAAAATAGATATTAGAGTTCGGATAAGAGATATATGAGATACAAAGATAGATAGATAATACATATGAGATAGATAGATAGATATAAAAATAACTCCACGGCACTCCAGTGTAGTGAATCAAAAGGTGTTTATTCACCTGATTGCGACGTTTCAGTCCACTCAATGGGACTTTTCTCAAGCAGTATGGATACTGCTTGAGAAAAGTCCCATTGAGTGGACTGAAACGTCGCAATCAGGTGAATAAACACCTTTTGATTCACTACGTTGGAGTGCCGTGGAGTTATTTTTATATTGTTTGGATTCTGGATCGTGTCCACAGCTACTGGCACCCAATTTATACGTTTATAATAGACTGTGCGGACCACATCTTGGAACTGTGTGTAGATAGATAGATAGATAGATAGATAGATAAATAGATAGATACTTGATATTCAAAGCATTAGTTAAAGCTGACAACATCAGATCAATATGTACCCAGTCGGTGGTTTGAGGTAGGCTTGATTGGCCCCCCTTGGGCATTGACCTGCTGGGAAATTTCCCTGTAAGGTCTATAGCCAGTCCATAGATAGATAGATAGATAGATAGATAGATAGATAGATAGATAATAGATATTACATATCAACAGAGAGACTGCTAGATAGATATGAATTACATAGGATTGATATATGATAAATATACAGATGGATAGATAGATAGATAGATAGATAGATAGATAGATAGATAGACAGATAATAAACATAAACTGTTGCTGGAGTGGCCGGTGCACACGGCAGATCCCCATCATACTTGAGCTTCTCTACATTGCACCCATAGAGATGTCCAAGATGTCACCCCGGGCATTGTGCTGGCTGCCCGAACACGTTCTGCACTTCTCAAGTAGAAAATCTTTGTGTGAGTTATCTGTCCCTCCCCTGCTGCTCCCAACCGTCATAACCGTAATGCACTTTTTAACAGAAATCCAATTTTCATCAAGTTGTAGCTTGACGAGTCTCAAAATACAAAAAGCCCCAAACAGAAGAATTTTATGGCTCAATATTTGCTATTTTATGACATCTCATAACATGAAAAGGAAATGATGACTTAAATTAACCCCTAAACAGCTGCCCTTCACACATCCAATATCTGCAAAAATGCAAATACTATGTGAGGATAAATGATTAAAAAAAATCACCAAATCACTTTAATCTTCTAAATAGTAACAAAGTTATAGTTTTTCACCAGCGATTGTGGAAAAAAACACTATTACCTGTCCTCTATTTTTAATATTTTTGAAGAAATGTCCTTAATGAAATCTTGGTAGATTTTAAACCTTAAAGGGAACCTGTCATCTCCGAAACACCCCCTGAACTACAGTAATCGTTGTATAGTGTAAGTGATGCTGAATCCGAATATGTAATTTTTATCTTCATACTCACTTCCATTCTGACGCTGTGCTCCCACAAACCAGCAGTAAAATGCACTCAGTGGACTCCGGTGCTCACTCACATAATGGAGAGGACTCAAAGAAGAGTCCACTGAGTGCATTTTACTGCAGGTTTGTGGGAGCACAGCGTCAGAATGGAAGTGAGTATGAAGATAAAAATTACATATTCGGATTCAGCATCATTTACAGTATACACCGATTACTCTAGTTCAGGGGGTGTTTCGGAGATGACAGGTTCCCTTTAACTATCGAAGGTATTTTAGCTCTAAAAAAAATGTACCTAGATTTTCTCAATGCTTGTATGCACCCAAAATTGAAAAAAAAATAAAAATTAATGTATCCAGCCCCTATACAGACCAATGTGTCTCCATAGTTACAGACTACAAACAATCCCTGTGTAGTCTGATCCTCCCACTTCAATTTCTCTTCCAGTTGTCCTTTACTTCTTTCAGACTTTCCCCATACAAGTTAGGCTAGTTTCTCACACAAGTCTGTGTACCAGAATAAGTCAGTCTTTTGGATAGAACCTGTGACCACTTCTGTACATATGGCTTCATGTACTCTAATGGTGGTCACCTAGACAGGAAGTCAAGTGTTGCTAAGCAACCTGAGTTCAAACTTCTTAAAGAACACAGCAAAACCAAGCTTCCAGGAGAGAAGAAGAGATGGAAACCTTAATTCTGCAACATTATATAATCCTTGTTACATCTCCAATCTCTTTGATGCGCCCGCAGTATAGACGATCTTCTTATTACGTCTCAATTACAAATGTCTACATTATGAAGGCGGTCTATTAAAACACAATATTCCGAGCAGAATAATTCAACACAAATCCAAATGATTATTAGTGTCTTGGCATTTCTAGGCGGCGGTTACTTTGTTGTACAGATACGCTCATTAGTCACTTAGGAGGGCGACATATTAGATCGTGCCCCCCCTCCCCCATGTGACATTATCCGTGGACATTTAATGGAATGAGCTGTCTGTGAACTGCCGCTAATAGCAGCCGAGACTCGTAACCATTAAGTAAAGCGGCATCATCAGAGCGGGCACAGACAGGCGGCACATTAACAGTCTTACACTTGTAAAGCTCCCGTGTTAATGTGACAATGATGGCCGCTGTCATTGTGTTCACTGATAACAATGGACGCTCGCTTTATAATAGACGGCGGTGACAGCGTTATTATCACTGTTTACTTCAATCTGCACATGAGACGCGGTTTATCAGATGACTCCATAATGGACGGCAGATGTCGGGTCAATTAGTCCCTTAGAATAAAGTATCAAATGGAATTCAGTGATCAATGACTGGAGGGAAATGACCCCGAGCTTAACCTGATACATAGTCTTCTTCTGATCTGTTCTTTAACTGCAGATTTCTTTGAACGATTATGGACATGAGAACCATAAGCCCCTGCACTGAGCATTAACAATACACAAGTGCACACTATTGTACGCCTGAGGCCTAAATCTGCTACAGGAGGTTTAATAAGTAGCACCGTCTGACCAGACAGTCCCCGGCAGCTTAGGAAGAAGAGGACTGTGGAGGATGTGCTGCATACACTGGAAGTAAAGCTGTGTATCCTCCACTCATGATTGGTTGTGTGCCAGACGGGGCCCATTTTGGGCCCTGTAACAGCTGCTATGGCTGATATAGTGGTAGTTACACCCTTAGTATCCTTTCTTGATGCTCTGGACAGAATCAGTCTCCTTCTACCTCTTGCAGCGGACAATGTAGCCCTTTTTTGCTCCACTTGCTGAAAGAGTCTTCTCAATCCCACCATGCTATTGCAGAGTCTCTGCTTCTCCCCTGATGAGCAGGGCAGAAAGCTACCGTACTTCTATTAACTGCCCTGCAGTGAGCAGAGGATCAGTATGCAGTGGCCTGGATGTGAGGAGGGTGACTGTGCATGTGTGTCCAAGTCACTCCGCTCATCGGGTGGACGTGCATATTGCAATACACTTTGAACACAAGGTGGAGCTCTACCACGCAGGTAAATGAACATCAGGTGTACCCATACTATCTAAGTAACTGAACACCAGGTGGAGCCATACTATGTAATTAACTGAACACCAGGTGGTGCCATAGTATGTAAGTAACTGAGCATCAGGTGGAACCATACTATGTAAGTAACTGAACATCAGGGGGCGTCATACTATGTAAGTAACTGAACACCAGGGGGAGCCATACTATGTAAGTAAATGAACACCAGGTGGTGCCATACTATGTAAGTAACTGAACACCCAATGGTGCCATACTATGTAAGTAATGAACACCAGGTGGCACCATACTATGTAAGTTACTGAACACTAGGGGGTGCCATACTATGTAAGTAACTGAACACCAGGAGGAGCCATACTATGTAAGTAACTGAACACCAGGAGGAGCCATAATATGTAAGGAACTGAACACTAAGTGGTGTCATACTATGTAAGTAACTGAACACCAGGTGGAGCCATAATATGTAAGGAACTGAACACTAAGTGGTGTCATACTATGTAAGTAACTGAACACCAGGTGGAGCCATACTATGTAAGTAACTGAACATCAGGTGGAGCAATACTATGTAAGTAACTGAATACTACGTGGTGATATACTATGTAGGTAACTGAACACCAGGTGGAGCTATACTATGCAAGTAAATTAACACCAGGTGGCGCCATACTATGTAAGTAACTGATCACCCAGTGGAGCCATATTATGTAATTAAATGTGAGAACTCATCACTGGATAATTAGAAACATACCACCGACAAATAATGTTAATGTAATTATGATCTATGTAGTTAATTAATTATAGTTACACCTTTTCACTGGAACATGTTATTGCGGTGTTATTTGCATTTTGAATTAAACCTATTCTACATGTACGTATAAAGGGTCAAATTATTTGAGGGTGAGGCTAACGTGACACACCTGTTCTTGAGAATCGTTCTGTCATCCCATCACTTCTCGCCTATAATATTTGGCTTTCTTCTTGCTCACATATGCATTTTTTCCTCAATATCTAAAACTTGTGCAACATTATTTTTACTGTAACTGTAAACCTGTTCTGACTCGTACTTGTCTGCCTTATCAGAGATTTTATGTGTTTTGCACATTCAGGTTTGGACCTTCCCACCCCCTATATTTATCGGCTTGCGTTTTGAAGAGGATCATCAAAGAACAAGACACTTCTTCAAAGTTGAAGAGAAGAAGAACAGTAAGTCTGCGTTTTGTATTTTGTGTGCCACTGTATGGTCGCAGCGTACGATGCTGTATGTACAGAGCTGGTCTTCTATAGGGACTATGCTTCCAGAGGAGAAAAGTGCCATAATATTGTGTCCTATTGTTGACATCAGAGGCACGCAGAAGTACAGGACAGCCTAATTTTCTGGGTGATATATTATTATTATTTTATATAATTTTATATCATTTTATTATATATTACTATTATTATTACTCAAAGCCAAAATACAGTCGTGTGCAAGAGGTCTCTCTGAGGACATGTTCACATAGTGGTATTTGACGTAGATTTCGTCATGCATTCTGTGCTGAAACATAGAAGATTGACGGCAGAAAAAGCCCCCCTGGTCCATCTAGTCGCCCTTTTATTATCCTTTTATCGTTATCTTAGGATAGATACATGTTTATCCCAGGCATGTTTAAATTCAGTTACTGTGGATTTATCAACCACCTCTGCTGGAAGTTTGTTCCAAGCTTCTACTACTCTTTCAGTGAAATAATATTTTCTAATGTTGTTCTTGATTTTTCCCCCAACTAACCTCAGATTGTGCCCCCTTGTTCTTGTGTTCAGTTTCTTATTAATAACCCTTCCCTCCTGAACTTTATTCAGTCCTTTAACATATTTAAAGGTTTCCATCATGTCCCCCCTTTCTCTTCTTTCCTCCAGACTATACATATTAAGAACTCGGAGTCTCTCTTGATAAGTTCTATGCTTTAGACCTTCCACCATTTTTGTAGCTCTTCTTTGGACCCAATATCCTTCTGCAGGTGAGGTCTCCAGAATTGAACCCAGTATTCCAGATGTGGTCTCACTAGAGCTCTATACAGAGGGATCACAATCTCCCTCTTTCTGCTTGTTATACCTCTAGCTATGCAGCCAAGCATACCATTTGCTTTCCCCACCGCCTGGCTGCATTGGTTACTCATTCTGAGGCTGTCAGAGATGACTACCCCCAAATCCTTCTCTTCTGAGGTCTTTGTTAGCACATGTCACTTACAAACATGTTAAACAGAACAGGACCCAGAACAGATCCTTGTGGCCCCCACTTGTAACCAGCCTCTCCACAGAATACACTCCATTAACAACAACCCACTGGTATCTGTCCTTCAGCCAACTGCAGATCCACTGAACTATCCAGGGGTTAAGTCCCATTCTTGATAACTTCTCTATCAGCTCTTTATGGGGAACTTCAAATTTTCATTGGCAGATTTTTTCCATACAGATTTGAAATCTGCATCTAGAAGTAATGTATCACTTGTGCACTGAAAATACGTGAATGAGGTGGTGCCATGAGGTGCATTGAACAGGGCTAATCCACATGTGGAGTTATGAGGGTCAGCCGTGGCTTTCTGCTGCAGATTGTAAACAGAAAAATCAACTGTGTGCACTAACCTAAGCTAGCATAAACATTTTATTGTACTATTTTTATTATTGCTATTATTACTACTATTATTACTAGTATTATAACTCTTAGTGCTATTATTATTAGTAGTGATGAGCGAGCATGCTCGGCCTCGCTGCTTGGCCGAGCATGCCTGCGCTCGGGTCCACTTGGTGTTTGGCCGAACACCGAGTGTACTTGAGCGCAAAGCTTGAGTCCCCTCCCCGCACCAAGATGGATCCGTCATGACCCCAATGCAAGTCAATGGGGATGAATCCGTTTGGTGTGACACAATAGTAAACGGATCCGTTCTCCATAGACTTTCAATGGAGTTCATGACGGATCCGTCCTTACCTTTCCCAGCAGCTCCCTCCTCCCTGGAGTAGGTGGCGCTGTGGTAAAACGTACCACTCTGCGCCCCATCTTTCCTGCTGGAACAGGTCGGGAGCTGCCAGGGAAGGTAAGTTTAACTCAGTGTGTGTGTCTGTGGTTTTTTTTTTTTTTTTCGGACCCCTTTAAACCAGACACCCTCCCCTCTTCCGTGCCTGGTTTAGTCCCATAGATCCCCGAATGCTTGGCCAGAGCACCCGAGCACACAAGCACCTGGGTGCTCGATCAACACTAATTATTAGTTTTATTTTATTTTTTAAAGGGGTTCTCCAGGCTTTACTGATGACGTGTCCACAGCATGGGTCATCAATATCAGACTGGTGGGGGTCCGACACCCTACATCTTCGCTGATTAGTTGTATGAAGGGAAGGCTTGCGCAGTGTGCACGTGCCGTCTCCCGTCTCTCTTCCTACTCTCTGTTGCTTTGCCATAGACATGCACGTGCACACTTCACTCACCGTCTCCTCATACAACTGATTGGCGGGGGTGCTGGGTGTCGGACCCCCACCAATATGATATTGACGACCTATCGTGATTATAGGTCATCAATATTAAAAGCCCAGAGAGCCCCTTTAAACAATAAAATACAACTAATAATAATAGCAATAATAATAGTAATAATAATATTAATAATCACAATAGCAATAATAAAAATAGTAAAAATAAAAAAGTTTTACTAGCTTAGGTTATTAGCCCGGAGAACCTCTTTAACATAATTATTGCTAGTATTATGTTATTATTAATAATAATACTGTTATTAGTATAATATTTTTTTATTACTATTATTATTACTTTATGTTGTTTTAATTAGGCAGAACAATATCAAGTAAATTCAGTTTTGAGATTTAGATTTATTTAGATTATTATATTTATAGTTTCTTATTACAGTTTAGCCCCTGAACCCCTTAATGTACGGTATTAGCATTCAGGGAATGTATAGAATGGGCTCACAAAGTAAGCCCTCTCCATACACTGCAGGGGCAAGCGGTATAATACAGCAGACCCCCGCTGGCAGTGACCTGGATTGGAAATAATGTTGATCCCAGTCATTTAACCACTTAGATGCCAAAGTGAATAGCAACAGCGGCAGTTAGAAGGATGGAGATCTCTCTGTCCTCCGATTGGACCTCCTGCAGCAAAATAGAAGGGTTCTGATCAGTTTCCGTGACAACCTGGGACCTTGTTAAGGCTCCAGGCGCTGTCATCTTGAGCTACCTGAAAAGCAGTGCTGAGGTCTGACGGGCAGCCTGTGAAAATCCCATAGACTGCAATAGTTTTCGATGATAATCTATGCTACATAGACTAATGAGACTAAAAATTACAGTAAAAAAAAAAGTTTAAAAAACTATTAAGAAATCAAGTCACACCCCCTTCCCAATTTCAGATAATAATAAAAAAATATTGTAATAAGTATCGCCATGTCCAAAAATGTCCAAACTATTAAAATATAAAAATAATTTTACTGTGTGGTTATATTTCTTAGAAAAAAATAAATGTGTCACCCCCAAAATATTGCATAAAAGGAAATCAAAAAATCACATGTGCCCCTAAATGGTACTTATAAAAACAGAGAACAGACCCTGACGAATCTCTGTAGATGGAAATATAAAAAAAAAAGTTACTGGTTTAATGATTAAGTCATTTATTTTTTCAACGGCTTTTCAGTTTTAAAAGTAATAAAACATAATAAAGGCAATATAAATTTGTTATCGCCATAATCGCACTGACCCGCAAATTAAGGTTGTCACTTCATTTTTACGGCACAGTAAACACCATAATAACAAAATCCAAAAACTATTAAAGAAATTGTATTATTTTGTTTCAATATTTGTCTTGCCATGATAAATTAAATGGGGCTATAAAAAAAATATAATTTTCCTACTTAAAATATCATTATATGTAGTAAATGAAATTTTTTTAAAAAAAAGTTGTGGTTCTTGGATGGCTAGGTTATCCTTCAGGGGTTAATAATAACAGTAGTAGTAGTAGTAATAATAATAATTAATAATAATAATAACAACATTATTTTACTTTTTATTTATTTTTTATAAGATTCAAAAAAAATGAAGAGAATAATAAAGTATTAAAAGACAATTTATTAACTTAAATTGTTAGAATTATAGTGTATGATAATAATCATAATAATAAATTCATCTGAACCAGAGACACCCATCTGTAGACAGCTGTATCGGGGTTCCGTTTTGGCTAATATCAGCTAATTTACTCTTTTCCCATAGATCATTGCCTGTTTTCTTTACACTGCTATGCCTCTTCAATGAGAAAGCACCCCAAGACCCCAACTGTTATAAATCAGCTGCCTACCATCACACGACTTGTCGGGCAACAGGATGTTGACTGTAACCCGCCGTATAAAAAAGATGAATTACATTACAATATGGCTGGAGCTGCAGATCACTGTGAAAAAGGGCTGTCATTAGACATCTGCGGTCACAGTGAAGATCCCAGAGACCAGCCAAAGTGGTCTCCGGGCATGTGATGGCTGTGACAGGCTGTCAGCCGTGAAGAAAGGCCAACAGGGGTGCACTCAGATAAGATCCTTGATGTGAGAGAGAGCCCTGCTGGTTGTAAATTTAACTGTGATCCTGATGTAACATAATAACATAGTTTATAAGGCCGAAAAAAGACATCTGTCTATCCAGTTTGGCCTGTTATCCTGCAAGTTCATCCAGAGTAAGTCATAAAAACCCTGTGAGGTAGAAGCCAATTTCCCTCAAGTCTGTCTATGAATTAACCCCTTCCTGCCCTGACTGTGTCAGGAAGGGCTTAATTCACCTTTTTCCATAATAAAATAAAAAAAGACAAAGGCTTAATAGGCCAAAATTTCCCCAAAATAAATACTTTATGGGGTCAGTATAAAAAAAAAAATAGTCACTTTGAAGGAGTTTCTAATTTTGTGGTGCTGTAACAATATCTGTTCTGGCAGTGCAGTGCCACAGAACCAGCAACAGAAAAATAGGTCACCAAAATCCAAAATTCTGTCCAGCCCTTTTAAGTCTTGCAGCGAGCCCAGCCAGTAGATAAATTGCACAAATAGTGTCCCACATACAAATGGTAATGGTTTTAGAAAAGTTTTATCTTTAAATCATTTTTCCCATCATTTTCAAATTTTCCTTCAATATTTTTTAAATATTATATCTGTCTAATGGCACAAAACAAAGGTCTAAGCTGTCCCGTGAAAAATATAAAATACGTGTCAGAAATTCGTTATTTGCAGTTAGATAGGCTGAAAAATTGGCCTTGTAATGAAAGGGGATAAACATTCCAGAAATTAAGTGGTTAACTAGAGTTGAGCGAACGTGCTCGTAACGAGCACTGTACCGCTCAGATCCCCTGCGCTCGCATGGCCGCAGGCATCCGGATTCGTCCTCCTCACCCGACGGATCCGGATGCCTGCGCCCATGCGAGCGCAGGGGATCCGAGCAGTACAGTGCTCGTTACGAGCACGTTCGCTCAACTCTATGGTTAACCCTTTCCCGACATGTGATGTACTATTACGTCACATGTCGGGTCTTTAAAGATGGCGCCCACGGCATCTGAGCGTGGTAAATACCGAAAACATGCGCTTTTGGTGATGCTCCGGCTCCCCCTTGTGGCGATCGGAGGTCATAGTGAATGGCAGGAGGTTGCTGCACAATCTTTCCTATGGAGCCCTTTCCTGTAATAGAGAAGTAAAATCATCATAGACTCCAATGCTAGTGCATATGGTAACTATAAAAAAAAGTTTAAAAAAAAATAAAATAAAGTTTTCACAAATTAAAAAAATATATAAAATTCAAATCATACCCCTTTCCAAAAATGAGTATAAAAAAAATCATGGGTATCTCCACATGCGAAAATGCCAGTACTAACAAAATATAAACTTATTAATCCCATATGAAAAAAGGCGATCTTACAAAAAGGGTCAACAAGGCTGATTTGCCATTTTTTGGTTGCTTCTCCACCCACAAAAAAATTTAATAAAAAGTGTTAAAAAAGTTGTACACACCCCAGAATGGTATCAATGAAAAGTACAGATCGCCCTGTAAAAAATAAGCCCTCATACAGCTCCGCAAGTTATAGGGGTCAGAAGATGACAGCAAAAAAAACCTAAATTCACGTTTTGTAGATTTCGTTTTTTTTTTTTTCCAGCATCAAAACTAGTGATGAGCGAGCATGCTCGGCCGAACTCGCTGTTCGGTCGAGCATGCCGGCGCTCGGGTACACTCGGTTTTCGGCCGAACACCGGGTGTACTCGAGCGCTATGCTAGAGTCCCCTCCCCGCACACTAATTAATTAGTAGCCATCTTAGCTACTGGCATTACACTGATTGGCTGGCCGGGAACGCGTCATCGGGTGCTATATAGCACCCGATGACGCCTTCACGGCCAGTGTTAGTCAGGGACAGCTGCCGCAAGGAGGGACAGATAGTTTAGGGAGAGAAATGGCTAGGCAGGGAAAGAATTTATTTTAATAACAAATAAAAGCCCTTTTAAGGGCTATAGGAACATGTGGGGAAATTTTTATTAAATTTGGGGGACTTGTGTAAACCAGGCACCCTCCCCTCTTCCGAGCGGGGTTGTGCCTGGTTTATTCCCATTGACTTACATTATGCTCGGGTGCTCGGCCGAGCACTCGAGCACCCGAGTGCTCGGCCAGAGCACCCGAGCATACGAGCACCCAGGTAATCACTCATCAAAACGCAAGGAAAAGTATACATACGTGGTATCACCAGATTTGTACTGACCTGGAGAATGATGATCACAGTCAGTTTTACCACATAATGAATGCAGTAAAAAACAAAACAAAACATAAAACTATAGCAAAATAGCTTTTTTTCCAATTCCACCTCCTTTGGGGTTTTTCCCCCATTTCCCACTACATTCTATGCAATATTAAATGGTGGCATTGAAAAGTACAATTTCGCAATTAATGGAAGGCAATGGAGTGAATTTTCACACATTTTATAATAATTCTAGTAATAATAATAATAATTAGAGATGAGCGAATCTATTCGTCGATTCGTATCGTTATCTTGGAAATTTTTAGCTGCGAAGCAAATCCGAAAATTAGGTGATTTGCTTCGGCTTTGTACGCATTCGCTGGTTGTCCTATAAATTATACGCTATTGCTACGTATAAGTTACTCTATACGCTGTTGCGTACGAATTCAATTCATTATCGAAATTTTACTGTTAGTTCGTTTATCGTGCACAAAAGCCCCTGACCTAGTGGGCAGGGCTTGCTCTGATTGGCTCAGGCTCGGTAAGCCAGTGACGCATCAGTTCTGCTGCGACTGCTGAGGCGAGCAGAAGCACTGTGTGTGAAGTTCTGAGACTCTGAGACCTGTTTTGTGAAAATTGGGGTGTAATTGTTCTTATCTCCATAGCTGCCCCTAGAGATCTTCTGTTCACTTCTACCCATTTTCTCCATAGCTCCCCCTAGAGGTCTTCTGTCCACTTCTACGTGTTATCTCCATAGCTCCCCCTAGAGGTCTTTTCTCCACTTCGGCCCGTTATCTTCATAGCTCCCCCTAGAGGTCTTCTTTTCACTTCTACCTGTTATTTCCATAGCTCCCCCTAGAGGTCTTCTTTTCACTTCTACCTGTTATTTCCATAGCTCCCCCTAGAGGTCTTTTCTCCACTTCGGCCCGTTATCTTCATAGCTCCCCCTAGAGGTCTTCTTTTCACTTCTACCTGTTATTTCCATAGCTCCCCCTAGAGGTCTTCTCTCCACTTCTACCAGTTGTCTCCATAGCTCCACTAGAGGTCTTCTGTCCACCTCTACCCATTATCTCCATAGCTGCCCCTAGAGGTGTTCTGTTCACTTCTACCCATTTTCTCCATAGCTCCCCCCAAAGGTCTTCTGTCCACCTCTATCCATTATGTCTATAGCTGCCCCTAGAGGTCTTCTTTCCACCTCTACCCATTATCTCCATAGCTCCCTCTAGAGGTCTTCTCTCCACTTCTACCGGTTATCTCCATAGCTCCCCCTAGAGGTCTTCTCTCCACTTCTACCGGTTATCTCCATGTCTCCCCTTAGAGGTCTTCTGTAAACTGCTACCCATTATCTCTATAGCACCCCCTAGAGGTCTTCTTTCCACCTCTACCCATTATCTCCATATCTCCCCCTAGAGGTCTTCTGTCCTCTTCTACCCGTTATCTCCATAGCTCCCCCTAGAGGTCTTCTCTCCACTTCTACCTCATTTAAAGGAACATTACAGGTAATGCATGTACATTGTGTTATTTCTAGTGCAAGCCATTGGGTGGAGCCTGACACAGCGTTTTGGAGAACAAGCCATAGTGAATACCTGTGTTATGCTCCTCCCCCTCAGGGCCTGTACTAGGAATAACACAATGTATCGGTGTTCTTTTAAATGTACGCAGCAGAAGAGAGCAGATGTAAAGGGAGGAGGACCTTAACATGGGTCCCATGCAAAACCAAATTTCTCCTTCAGCAATAGCTGGGATTTTAGCTGCTGGACCAGCAACAATCAGCTGATCTTCTTCGGGTCCACATTTACAGAAGGGGTTGGAAAATGGAACTTTACCTTAAAGAAAGCATTTCCTGAAACTTCTCTAGGGCCTGGTTGACAGTAGTGTCGAGCGAATCGAAGTTAAAGAAGTGGACTTCAATCCAAATGTCAGGAAAAATTTTATTTGCAGCGAATCCGAATTTCCTTGCTAGGTGGTAACGAATCAATGTTGCCTAAAATGGCAGCAAAAAATAAAAAAAAACATACTTACCTCATCCATTTGAGCGCGAAAAGGCCACAGCGGTCATCTTGCTTGCCGATCCTGTGCAAAATCTCATGCACGCTGACGTATGACATCACCACACCGGCCAGCGTGATGACGTCATCATGACGTCATCATGACATCATGCGCGTGATTTTGCGCTGGATGTTCAAGCAAGATGGCTGCAGTGGCCTCTTTGTGCTCAAATGGGTGAGATAAGTAGAATTCGAATTTTTGAGAACTTCACTCATCACAAATGGACAGTAATGACATAATATAGCATTAAGCTTCTAAAGACAAAGGCTCCTTTAAAAGGCGGGGCTAGTGGAACTCTGCTCTTGAGTAACATTCTGCAATGTTCCACTTATCTTGTTTTGGTTTTGAATTACAAGATGTTTTATTGCCCTTTCACACTGGAAGATACAATTAGACTTGTCCTGGTATTAGGGAGCGGTGAATTGTGGGAACTCAGATGACCATTTCTACGCTGTTACATGACTATTCTAATCCTTTACTTTCATAAACCATTCTAGGAAAGTAAAGGATTTACAGATTTACTCAGTTTTTTTACATTTTCGATTATGACATTTTGTAATTTAAGTAAATAAAATCAGGAAGCAAAAGTAAAATCACAATTTAAAAAAAAGCAAAAATATATCCTAGAGGCATAAAACATACAAGATGTCAGCATGTACAGTAAATCTGGTTCTCCCAGGTTCGTTCGATTATGAAATTGAGGTAAAAGAAAGCTGAAATTTCCATTCAAGCAAATAAAATCTGGAAGCAAAAGTAAAATCACTATAAAAAAGTAAAAATATATTCTAGAGGCATAAAGCATACCAGATGGTATCTTGTAAATCCTGTTCTCCCAGGTCGTTCTGGTTATTATAACATGTTGTGTCATTCATAGATTACATAAGATTACGACAGCTCACAAGAGAATGTATGAATGATTCTAGCCTTTCTTCTGCCTGAGGAGAAAATTGAAATGCTCCCCCCCCCCAAATTCTCAACCCAACCCCTCCCTGTCAGCCTTATTGTTAAAAATAGGTAGATGCCATATTACATACTTACATATTACATACAGCACTTTCACACATACAATGCAATATAGGACAACATACCTCACACATCCAGTGATGTCTACTCTGATTTCTGTTTCCTTATCTTCTCCATTCGGACCAGACCGCCATGATGACATCTTTCAACTGCGTCTCTGCAGAGTTTGTCACACAGACATCTTAGTTTTCTCCATTTTCCATCCTCCTCCCCCTCCTGGTGCCCCAACACTGTTGTCCAGGTGCTACCCCAAATATTATTCCCACTGTGCTCCTCAATGCCCACAAACTCTATACTGCAGAAATAATAGTGCTATATAGATAGTACCCCATAATTGTAGTGCTCAAAAGTAACGTCATTAGTAGTAATGCCCTCCATATTGTAATAACGCCCTTACAGTACCCCTAATATTAATAATTTCCCCTTAGGGAATTAAAGACCCCCTATAGTGCCCCCAGCAGTAACAAGGTCCCTCTATAAAGCACCTCTTTAAAGCCCCCAGTCGTAATAAAGCCCATATATTATCCCCAGTAGTTATAATGCCACATGCAGTAGCCCCAGTATTTATAAAGCTCCAATGCAGTGCCCCCATGTAATTATAATGACCCCCTTCAGCGTCCTTGTATTGTAGTGTCTATATGTATATTTCCCCCTGTATTATAATGCCCCATTTAGTGCTAGTGTGTATAATGCTCCCCACCTTCATAGTCACCCTGTAGTATAATACCCGTTGTTATATATAATGCTCTCATGTCCAAGTAGTATAATGCCCCCTGTAGTGGTAATATATATAATGCTCTCCCCCATCCCCCATAGTGCCCTTATAGTATAATGCCCCATGCAGCGGTAGTTTATATAATGCTCCAGCCTGTATTATAATAACCCTACCTTAGTACCTACAATATTATAATTCCCCCTGTATATAATGCCTCCTGTAGTGCTAGTGTGTATAATGCTCCCCCCTTCATAGTCATCCATTAGTATAATACCCGTTGTTATATATAATGCTCTAACGTCCAAGTAGTATAATGTCCCCTGTAGTGGTAATATATATAATGCTCTCCCCCATCCCCCATAGTGCCCTTATAGTATAATGCCCCCTGCAGCATTAGTGTATATATATATATATAATTCTCCCCCCCATGTATATAATGCACTGCCCCATGTAGTATAATGCTCTCACTCCCTGTAGTATAATACCCCCATTTTTATGAGTACTGTAGGGGGGGCACTTTTATATTTAGAGCGGTCTGGGAGCACTATTACTATGGGGGGTACTATCTGTATTGAACTATTATTTTTGCAGTATTGTGTTTGTTGCCATTGGGGAGCACCGCCGGCACAGTATGGAGGGGCAGCAGGATGACATTGAGACGTGGCTTAAAGAAGTCGTCAAGGTGGTCTGCTCCCAGTGAAGAAAGGGAGAACACCTACTTTAGAGGAGTCATCACTGGATGTAAAAGGTACTGTATTTTTTGCCCTATAAGATGCACTTTTCCCCCCAAAGGTGGGTGGAAAATGTCAGCGCGTCTTATAGAGTGAATACTAATGAGAACTTCAATTATGGAAGTGCTCATTAGTACAACATGACCAGAGAGCGGTGAATACAGCGCTCCCTTTGCTAGCTCTGTACTAACTGCTCTTTGGTCTTCTTCTGCAGACTCCGCACGCTGTGCTGTGACCTGCGCACAGCGTGTGGACGTCGGCCCGCTCTGTGACCTTATGCTGTCCAATGTCAGGTCCCAGTGCAGCATGACAGGAAGAGCGCTGGATCTTAGAGGGTCTCATTGGTGGTCTGATCCGAGGTCTAATGAAAAATATTTATTATTTTTCGTCTCTAAACCCTAGGTGCGTCTTATGGACAGGTGAGTCTTATAGGGTGAAAAACTCGGTATGTGGTGCTGTATTCTGTTAACAATAATTGTATCATATTTGAAATGAATGTGGCATTTCAACTGGACATTTTTCCTATGAGCAGCATATATATCTGGCCAAGTTTGAGACCCTTAATTTAAAGGAATTCTGTTAATACAATTTACCACTTTACAAAAAGAAAAAACAACAAAAAATAAATTTACTTCCCTAATGAACGAGCACGCTGATTTTCTTAGCAGGTCCCCAATTTGTGTGAAAACGTAGAATTAAGATGGTTTGAGACCGCGCTGCTTATAAATGGGAAACGGCTCCTCGGACCTCCAAATCTTCACTCAGGTGGCGTAACCAACACAATGACTTAAAATATCATCTTTCTCCAATGTTCTTTTTAACTGTGAGAATCAAAACCGCCAACAGTGAAGAACCTTCCACAATCGGATAAATAAAAAAGGTTTATTATACTCACAGACTTAAAAACAGTGCAGGCGTATCGCATCACAAAAGACAACCTCCACACTGGGCGTCTCGCCTCCTTTCCAAACCCGACCCAGGTTTCGCTATTCACTTCATCGGGGGTTCTGATAGTTCTAATCACAGGTGTGTTTATATAGCCCCCATGGGGGAGGGTGTCTTTTTCTCACGTTTTCACTGCTATTCAAAGTACTTTTTACAGAAAGCCCTTATACATACAATAAAAATGGTTATAAAATACAAAACATAAAAACGGGGGAATATGCGCTAATGTGAACTCCAATCTACACAGGCCTAAGGATTACTCCTACATTTAGCCATGACTTAAATATGCCCCTACAAAAAAGTTGACAAATTCTCCAAGTATATTGATATCGATAGATATATTAGGAAGTTGAATTTAGAAAAATGTTCTCTCAGCAACCCACACAAGCCCAAATGCGAAATAATAGATGGGAAAGATAAAGTCACACATACAGGTCTACGGGATAAATCTAAACTTTTCCTGCAAAATAAAGAAAATGAATGCGTAGAGGCTTTTAAGAGGGGACTGGAAAAGATGAATAATAAGCCCGGACACTACAATATCACCAAGGATGAGAGGAAGGCCCTTATAGATCTGCAAAACAATCCCCTTATAGTAATAAAACCAGCAGATCGGGGCGGGGGGGGGGGGGGAGTTGTTGTTCTGGATAAAGACAAGTATGAAAAAGAGATGCAGAGATTGCTTTCAGATACTGACACCTACAGCCGACTGAAAAAAGATCCCACTGTTGAATTTAAGATTAAATTGGACCAACTCTTGAACAAGGGCTATGAAAAAAAGAATAATAAAAAAGAAAATACAAAAGAAAAAAGAAAATAAAAAAGAAAATAAAAAGAATATGAATATTTAAAAATTAAATATCCTGTTGTGCCGGTGATTTATCAACTCCTTAAAATGCATAAAAATCTGGTCGAACCTCCAGAGAGACCAATTGTGTTGGGCATTAAGTCACTAACCGGCAGACTCACAGAGTATATAGACTTTTTCCTTCAAAAATATGCCCAAAAAGCCCCTTCGTTCCTGAAAGATACATGGAACGTAATTGATATAGTAAAGGAATTAGGTGAAATAGATAGCGATTAGTGTTCATCGAGCACCAAAGTGCTCGTGTGCTCTGGTAGAACACTTGGTGATGCTCGAGTGCTCTACAGAGCACCCGAGCACTAAACCAGGCCCCCCCTGCTGGGAAGACGGGAGGGTGTCGGGTTCATAGGAAAAGGTCAGAATCGCGACTTCTCTTTTACTCCTTTCACTCGTAAAAAAGTATGCTAATTAACTGAATTCATACGCATTAGCGTACAATGCGTAGCATTAGCATACAAATCAACATTACAGTGAATGCCAGTAACTCTCCCGCACGTTTATACACTGCGTAGCAGCGAACAAACGTGCGGGGAGGAGACTTGAGCATCACACTCGAGCACACGCTGTGTTCAGCCGAACACCGCGATGTGCCAAGCATACCGATGCTCGAGCGAATATAGTGCTCGGGCGAGCATGCTCGCTCAATACTAATAACGATGTTTGGCTTGCTACAGTGGATGTCTCATCATTATATACAGTGATCCCAAAAGATCGGGAAATCGAGGCTGCACAGAAAGAGTTGACCAACGATTCATCCATTGTAGAGAAGCAGTGGCGATTTCTGGTTGAGTGCCTGGAATATTGTCTGAACCATAATTATTTTTGGTTCAAAGATACCTTCTACCTCCAAGAAACTGGGACGGAGATGGGGGCGAAATTTGCCCCCAGTTTTGCAACTATTTTTATGTCATCATGGGAGGAGCTTAACATCCAACCTATACTAGGCACTCTTCAGGAAGGGGGGCAGCTGATATGGAAAAGGTTTATCGATGACTGCCTATTAATGTGGAAGGGCTGGAAAGTTTCCTCAGCAGAATTAATAATAACGATTGAAATCTGCGTTTTACTAGTAACATCAGTCAAATATCGATTGATTTTCTTGATTTGACACTGTATGTAGAAGGGGCGGAGAGTTAAGACCAAAACCTTTTTCAAGAAAACGGACGTCAATGCTTATAATGACTTAGAAAGTTGCCATCATAGTCCCTGGTTGAAAAATATACCGAAGGGACAATTGCAAAGAATCTATCGCAATTGTACAGAGATTACAATTTATAGAGAACAAAGCAAAGAAATCCAAAATAGGTTTCTTGAAAAAAGGGTATGATAAAAAAAACCTTAGAGGATGTCAGTACTAAAGTGGAGGTGAATGGCAGAAGAACAATCTGGGAAAAGAAAAAGTTAACAAAACTTTTAAATTTTCCTTTATAACAGAGTTTGACACAAGTGCGGGGACCATTAAAGAAGAACTCCTGCAAAAAATGTTATTCCATGTCCTGCTAGAAATGTACATGATGTAATCTGTAGTGAATATCATTTTCTTACCAGTAGCTGAATTTTTGAGTTATATCATGCTGAAGTTTCTTATCTGTGTCATGTGACTAGGAATTAGACCCACCAACTCACACCTTATGTGTGGACAGGAAGTCTAGTTCTCTATGTATTCCTATGGGAGCCTCACTTTCAGTCTCATAGGAATGAATAGAGCAGTGACTGGCTTGCTGTCCTGGGTCAGTTGGAGGTCAGGGAGTTGGTCACATGACACAGCTACAATAAGAAGAGAGGGGATAACTCACAAATACAGTCTCTGATAAGAAAATGACATTCACTACAGATTATATCATGCACCTTTCTAACAGGTTAGAGAATAAAAATTTTTGCGGGAGTTCTTCTTTAAGAACCTTCTAAAGAAGAATTGGAACAATTGTAGGGACACTAGTCCCTGAAAAACCCAATGTGATCTTTAGGAGAGCTTCTAATCCCAGGAGACGGCTAGTACATAGTTATATTCCCACAATAAAGGAAAGAACCACTCAGGAAGAACGGATTCACATGGCCATGTAAGAATCGGTCGAATAAGGATCGAAGAATCCACTCCATACAGGAAATTAGTGCTAAAAATAGTGATCAAAAACTTGAAATTAAAGGGGAAGTTTCATGTGAGCACGCGGGTCTTATCTACACGTTGGAGTGTCCCTGTGGCCTCCAATATGTGGGTAAGACCCTTAGAAAACTGAAGATTAGAGTACAGGAACATATTAGAAATATTAGCAAAGGCCTGATGACACATAGTGCCTCGGCCCATTTCCAGAAAGCCCATAATAAGAATCCTAAAGGTTTGAAGTTTGTGGGGATTGAAAAGGTCCATCAAGGTTGGAGGGGGGAGGGACCCCATCTCCAGAAATAATAAAAAAGAGGTCGAGTCAGGGGCGTAGCTATAGGGGGTGCAGAGGTAGCAGTCGCTACCGGGCCCAGGAGCCTGAGGGGGCCCAAAAACCATTGTTCCGCATAAAAAGACACACAAAGCACTAAGGGGAGGGGGGCCCAAGCTGAACTCTTGCACCAGGGCCCATATACAGGCTAGATACCCTGCAGCCTCGGGGACTTAATATTGAGCTTGATCTTAAGCCATGTTTAGTTGAATAATGTGTAGGTAAAATTGGGAAAACCATTGTAATACAGGAACCCATTAAAATATTTCCTTCCCCGCTACAGTGGCACCGGCGTAAAAAAAAAAAAAGAAATATGCAATATATTGTATGGTATCAAGTGGTCGTATTAGGGATCTCATTAGGGAATTTTTGCTTCATACTTACCTACAAGAAAGTGTTAGGTGGGAATGAAGAGGAATGTTCTAAAAGTTGAAGAAAATGATAGTAGGAGGTGATTGGTCGGTTTGAAGCATGTGACCATAAGGTCCTTGTGAATGGGGAGTATTTGTAGGTTCCTCATTGGACGATTTATGTCTTCTGATTGGGTTTTTTTATGAATGAACTCCCCAGGTTGGTGTTTATTGGTCCTTTGGGGTCACGTGGTCTGGAATCTATGAACAAGAATTTCCGGAGGAGAGATAGGTTTACTATACCATGTATTTAAATTGGGAACATGTCGTAATGTTTTTAGATAATTGATTATGAAGCCTGAAAAGCAAATAGCTAAATAAAGGTGAGTTTATGAAGTATACATTATTAAACGTTGGAGTAATCCTTCGGCCTGTGCAGATTGGTGTTCACATTAGCGCATATTCCCCTGTTTTTATGTTTTGTATTTTATAACCATTTTAATTGTATGTATAAGGGCTTTCTGTAAAAAGTACTAATAGCAGTGAATAGCAGTGAAAATGTGATAAAAAGACACCCTCCCCCATGGGGGCTACAGTATATAAACACACCTGTAATTAGAACTATCAGAACCCCTGATGAAGCGAATAGCGAAACCTGGGTCAGGTTTGGAAAGGAGGCGAGACGCCCAGTGTGGAGGTTGTTTTTTGTGATGCGATACGCCTGTATTGATTTTAGGTCTGTGAGTATAATAAAAAATATAATTTTTTATATATCCGATTGTGGAAGGTTCTTCACTGTTGGCGGTTTTGTTTCTCACAGTTAAAAAGAACATTGGAGAAAGATGATATTTTAAGTCATTGTGTTGGTTACGCCACCTGAGTGAAGATTTGGAGGTCCGAGGAGCCGTTTCCCGTTTATAAGTAGCGCGGCCTCAAACCATCTTAATTCTAAATTTACCACTTTAAACTAGTGTCCTCTAGTCGACATACGCTGTTTCCCAAACATTCCTTTTCTTGATAATTATTGCCCCTGAATCCTGATAAATGACTTTTGATCCATATACAAATTAGTACAAAAGAACCCATCGCCGACAGACACCAGCCACTCCCATTTCAATCGAGCTCCGCTCCTCCCTTTTGCGGGAACCAGGAGTGCTGCTATCTATTGCTATATCTATCTCCTATCCATCTATCTATCTATCTATCTATCTATCTATAAGTTGAAGTTCTATAATGGGCAGACAGACATATGGGGACCCTGAGCTTCCAGATCCCAGGTGCATCTCCAGTATAAAAAAAAAGAATTTCCGAGTGAGCTGAGGACGGAACAGACGAGATATTACATAACATGAAACTCGGCGGTATCATGGCTTCGCTTGGAAAGGCCCTGCGCGACCTTGCTTCTGATTTTCATGGGTCAATTATCTTTATTTGCTTTAATTATAACACTTGTATGAAGAAAAGACAAGTCAGAACATGAAAAGTAGGAGCAGAGATAAAAGCGAGTGAATGGAAGATCGGAAACAGCGGAACAGCCGGTGTACTTGGCTCCCGCTGTTTGTACAGGAAACCAAGATGTTTGTATGCACCGAGAGACATATAACGGCGCGTCTGATAATAACCCTCATCAGATCTTCTGATTATTCAGTTGTTGTTAAAAGTGTCTTAAATTTGTTAAATTTTTGCAAACTTTTGAAACTACTTTTTGGTTTGTTTTTACTACTACTGAGTAAAATTGTCCCCAAATAAAGCATGCTCTAAGGAATTTCATCGCCTTCCTGTCAATGTATTAGAAGTACAGACCCCATGGCTTTTGGAGGCTTCTTTCCTGTATTGAGCTGCAATATATGAGAGTTAATGGACAGAAAAGGGTAAATAGACATATACATCTCCAGGACGTGAGTACAGCCCCTTCCCCATAGACCAGTGAGTGACAGAGAAGCTGCATACAGAGCTATATCTGTGTGTATAGTGTTACTATCCTGACTATCTAGGCCTCCACAGAGTTACTAAAGTTGTCATCAAGTCTTCCACCCTCAAACGATAATGAGATGACTCTGTTGGTCATTTCCCAGTCTACACAGCAAAGCTCAAAAGTAAGCTGCTGAAAGCAGGAATACATAGCAGACATAAAACAGTAAACATTAAAAATCTAAGAGGGTCATTTATTAAGACTGGCGTTTTAGACACCGGTCTTAATACCCCTTTATGCTGGGTGTGCCTAAGTTATGTAGAGGCGCCGGCCTCTACATAACTTCGCTGGATTCACCGCCTGTCACCTCCCTTGCTGGTGTAGATTTAGACTATTTTAGTAACATATAGTAGTTTATAAGGCTGAAAAAAGCCCTCTGTCCATCCAGTTCAACCTGTTCTCCTGCAAGTTGATCCAGAGGAAGACAAAAAAAAAACCCTGTGAGGCAATTTTCCTCACTTTAGGGGAAAAAATTCCTTCCCGACTCCAATCAGAAATCAGAATAACTCCCTGGATCAACGACCCCTCTCTAGTAACTATAACCTGTAATATTATTACCCTCCAGAAATACATCCAGGCCCCTCCTGATCTCTTATAGTGAACTTACCATCACCACCTCCTCAGGGAGAGAGTTCCATAGTCTCACTGCTCTTACCGTAAAGAATCCTCTTCTATGTTTGTGTACAAACCTTCTTTCCTCCAGACGCAGAGGATGTCCCCTCGTCACAGTCACAGTCCTGGGGATAAATAGATGATGGGAGAGATCTCTGTACTGACCCCTGATATATTTATACATAGTTATTACATCTCCCCTAAAACATGTGTACAAAATGAAGAATGAGACTGGAACACCGGCCCGTCCCCTTCCACACTGCGGAACTGGCATGAGCAGAGAAAAGTCACAGATTGCAGTGCAAATAACGTTTGAGCCACAATCTGCGCCAGATATATGCCAAAAGGGACATTTTTTAAAACTTGGTATTAAAAGAAAACACTTTCATTTAGAATTTTTCTTTTTAATTTTCTCAGTGAACACATACTCTTGTCCTTCTACAGAAGTCAGCACAGAGAGATAAATTTCCTATGTAGATATAGTTCTATAGATATGGTAATATAAAAAATCCATTATCAGTTTACTGCTGCTATGAGGAGAAGATGTTATCTGGAGGATAATCCTTATGATAATAGTAGGTGTAAAATTGGGATTTCAGGATACCAGCTTGTTTGTTCTCTTGATAGGCCTAGATTAAGATGCTCACAGTAGAGCTTTGCATTGATTAGTGCGATGTGTGATGTTCTGACTGAGTCACTATAGGGGGCAACTATGGTGCTAATTGGCGGGGGCCATGGAGGTTAATCTCGCGATGATGAAACATTGACTGCAGACTGTAAGGATATTAAAATTCAGGAAAACCCCAAAGTTTGCCCACTGAGTGGATCATTGAAGATAAGGGAAATTATATATATTTCCAGTACATACATGTACAGTCATGGCCAAAAGTTTTGAGAATGATACAAATATTAATTTTTACAAAGTCTACTGCTTCAGTTTTTATAATGGCAATTTGCATATACTCCAGAATGTTATAAAGAGTGATCAGCTTAACAGCAATTACTTGCAAAGTCAATATTTGCCTAGAAAATGAACTTTATCCCCAAAACACATTTCAACATCATTGCAGCCCTGCCTTAAAAGGACCAGCTAACATTGTTTCAGTGATTGCTCCATTAACACAGGTGTGGATGTTGATGAGGACAGGGCTGGAGATCAATCTGTCATGATTAAGTAAGAATGACAGCACTGGACACTTTAAAAGGAGGCTGGTGCTTGGCATCATTGTTTCTCTTCTGTTAACCATGGTTATCTCTAAAGAAACATGTGCAGTCATCATTGCACTGCACAAAAATGGCCTAACAGGGAAGAGTATCGCAGCTAGAAAGATTGCACCTCAGTCAACAATCTATCGCATCATCAAGAACTTCAAGGAGAGAGGTTCCATTGTTGCCAAAAAGGCTCCAGGGCGCCCAAGAAAGACCAGCAAGCGCCAGGACCATCTCTTAAAAGTGTTTCAGCTGCGGGATCGGGCTACCAGCAGTGCAGAGCTTGCTCAGGAATGGCAGCAGGCAGGTGTGAGTGCATCCGCACGCACTGTGAGGCGGAGACTCTTGGAGCAAGGCCTGGTCTCAAGGAGGGCAGCAAAGAAGCCACTTCTCTCCAGAAAAAACATCAGGGACAGACTGATATTCTGCAAAAGGTACAGGGAGTGGACTGCTGAGGACTGGGGTAAAGTCATTTTCTCTGATGAATCCCCTTTTCGATTGTTTGGGACATCTGGAAAACAGCTTATTCGGAGAAGACGAGGTGAGCGCTACCACCAGTCTTGTCTCATGCCAACTGTAAAGCATCCTGAAACCATTCATGTGTGGGGTTGCTTCTCAGCCAAGGGAATCGGCTCTCTCACGGTCTTGCCTAAAAACACAGCCATGAATAAAGAATGGCACCAGAATGTCCTCCGAGAGCAACTTCTCCCAACCGTCCAAGAGCAGTTTGGCGATCAACAATGCCTTTTCCAGCATGATGGAGCACCTTGCCATAAAGCAAAGGTGATAACTAAATGGCACAGGGAACAAAACATAGAGATTTTGGGTCCATGGCCTGGAAACTCCCCAGATCTTAATCCCATTGAGAACTTGTGGTCAATCATCAAGAGACGGGTGGACAAACAAAAACCTACAAATTCTGACAAAATGCAAGCATTGATTGTGCAAGAATGGACTGCTATCAGTCAGGATTTGGTCCAGAAGTTGGTTGAGAGCATGCCAGGGAGAATTGCAGAGGTCCTGAAGAAGAAGGGTCAACACTGCAAATACTGACTTGCTGCATTAACTCATTCTAACTGTCAATATAAGCTTTTGTTACTCATAATATGATTGCAATTATATTTCTGTATGTGATAAAAACATCTGACAAACACACATAAAAACCAGAGGGCAGCAGATCATGTGAAAATAGAAGATTTGTGTCATTCTCAAAACTTTTGGCCATGACTGTATACCTATTTTTTAATTTAAAAAATGTAACAAATTCTGTTTTTATACTAAGAATAGAAACCATTGCCAACAGGTCCATTCCACATTATTACCTACTTGGAGGTCAGTTAAAATGTTCTCCATAGAGATCACCTAGAAGCAGCTCATATCTTTTATTTAGCTGCTGTATATTTTCCCTGACTCAATCATTACTCAAATAATTTTATTCAAATTAGAAACATATTTATTAGTAAACAAACTGATACAAATTACAGGTGGGATGTGAATGCTCTCATGGTGTACTGATGAGCTTGCAAACAACAACAACAACATAATAATAATAATAATAATACAATAGTACAAACAGAGTCATAAATAACATAGCAATAAACAAGTCAACAATTAAAACAAAAGATTTGAGATATTATTATATAATAGATCAGCTCAGGAGAAGTCTTGAAGATGGGAGTGAGAGGTTGGATGTTAGTTGTAAATCATTTGCAGAGCGTAGAACACAGGTAGGGTGGTAGACAGAAATAAGGGAGGAGATGCAGGAGTGCAGCACTGTGGAGAACTTTGTGGGTGAGAATGGACAGTTTAAATTGAATCCTATATTGTATGGGCAGCCAGTGAAATGACTGGCACAGGATGGAAGCATCGGTGCAATGACTGGTATACGGCAGAGGCATTGAAGCAGGGGTTAGACAGATAGATGAGCCTATGACTATCAGAGTTTACTGTATCTATTCTCTCCTTGTACAATGACCTCTGCACAGGTCACAGAGCCTAGAAAACTCTCCCATAGAAGTCAATGAGGTCCCCTCCTGACCATTGTGTCTATGGACCATGGAGCCTCCGTAAATTTTCTTAACGCTTTGTAAATGCTGTTAAGAACAGCTCAGGCAAGATGGCCACCATCAGGAAATAAAAGCAGATTAGAAAAATGGATATGTGTTACTATCCAATTTTAACTGACAGATAAAATTTTTGGTGACCCATTTCCCTTGATTGGAGAGGTGAGGGTCTGGTAATGGGGAGGCAAATTAATTATGAGTTACAGTAATTCAGATGGGAAGGGCTCAGGGTCACAATGATAGTTTTTGCTGTATCCACAGTCAGAAAGGAACGGATTCTAGAGATGTTTTTCAGGTGCAGGTAGCATCAGTGGGTGAAAGATTGAATATAGAGGTTGAAGGAAAGAACAGTGTCAAACAAAACACCGAGACAGCGGGCGTGCTACCTAGATGTGATGGTAGTGACACACACTGAGATGGAGATGTCAGGTTTAGATAGGTTAGTAGATGGAGAAATCACAGGTAGTTCCATTTTTGAAAGTTTTTTTAGAGAGAAAACATTATGTTAGAGATCGTGCATAGACAATCACTGGTGTTCTGTAGTACAGTAGGGTTGAGGTCATGGGGTGAGTTATATAGTTGAGTGTCTTTGGCATTTATATGGTACTGAAAATCAAATCTTCTGATAGTCTGTCCAGTAGGGACTATCCCAAGAGAAAGAAGGAGAGGATCTAGGTCTAAACCCTGAGAAACCCTAACAACAAAGAGGGAGAGAGGAGGAAAGTAAAGTCAGAAAATGATACACTTAAAGAGCAGCCAGAGAGATAGGAAGAAAATAAAGAGAGAGAGCAATGTCTTTAAGGCCTAAATTCTGGAGTATGGTGAGTAGGAGATGGTTGTCTACAGTGGCAAATACTGTAGCGAGATTAAGAAGAATTAGTAGAGAGTAGTCCCTGTTGCAGTTAGCTGCTCATGTCTGCACACAGCCAGTTACATAGATGGCCTTTGTTTCCTACAACGCTACTAATATCACAATGTATATCCTTTCTCTTTTCATTCATAGCTTCAAGCCATAATGCCAATCCCTGGGGTATATCGGAAAGTGGCAGAGGGGCAGCAGTCCCTGAGAAAAACTGGGACTATAGAGAACCCCAAAAAGTTCGAAGGACAAGATTTTAACAGGATACGTGACTTGTGCATCAGCAGAAAGCAGCTGTTTGAGGATGACAAGTTTCCGGCCAACCTCAATTCCATTGGACATGATTTATTATCGCAGGACAAACGACTGAACATCAAGTGGAAAAGACCAATCGTAAGTTACAATCTTTGAAAATGCTGAATATGTAATTTATTATTATTATTACGCTATAAGCGGGGAAATATAGATCTCAACTTATTCTCAGGTGGCTCCATAATTCACTCTACTAAAAACAAGGAACTTGTGTGTCTTTAGTCTTTTAACTCCTTAAATGGGTTGTCTGAAATTTTGATATTGATGATCAGTCCTCACCACGGGTCAATCAATATCAAATTGGTGGAGGTCTGACACCTCAAAACCCTGCCAATCAGCTGTTGAGGAGCAATTCTGGCCCAGGAAATAGGCAACAACTATCCAGCCCCATCCAATGTGTAGTGGGTGGAGTTGCTTACCACTCAAGAAAGTACCTTTACCATAAGCAGCTCTGTCCTCTACACAACGGATGGAGCTGTGCAGTTCTGGCTCCAGAGCTACTCCCAAACAGCTGATCAGTGCAGGGTATCGGACTCCCACCGATCTGATATTGCTGGCCAACGCTAAGGATAGGAAATTAATATCAAAATACTGGAAAACCTCTTTAATAACCTCCCCTGTTGCCGCCCCCTGGCTATATATTTTTTATCACAGGTAATTCTGATCCTGACACTTTTGGCCCATCACCACCTTCCTGAAGCAAAAGTGGTGCACCAATGAGTTACCATGGCACTCCAGGGTCTAGCAATGGCCACCCATCAATATATTCCTTTTAGGTTATCCCAGAGGCATTCATCTATCAGTCTTTTTGGAATGTAAAACAAAAATTGTGAGAGGGAACCCACACAGATACAGGGAGTTCAGAGCTACTCAATAGCTCTGAACTCAGAAAAAAACAGAAAAAACAAAAACAGATGTTACAAACTCCTTGCAGATGTTTCACTTGGTCAGACTTGGACCTAGGACCCTAGTAATGCAAGGCAGCAATGCTCACCAATGAGCCACTTAAAGGGATTGTCCAAGCTTTTTCTATTGATGACCTATCGTCAGGAGAGATCATCAATATCAGATCGGTGGGGATCCAACACCCAGCACCTCCGCCAATCCTGAGGATAGGTCATCAATAGAAAAAGCCCATACAACCACTTTAAGGGCTTTAATCCCTTAGTGACCACAAATATCCCTTTTTACTGATGTCAACAAAGGAGGTTTAGGCTAGGCAGCTGGCTTTACTCAATGATTATATGTACCCAAAATTGTGCATTAAAAACTATAACTTGTCTTGCAAAAAATAAGCCCTCATACAGGTGAAATTTATGGAAAGCATAAAAAGTTCTGGCTCCAGTGATATTATTTCATGAAAGTAGGACATTTAAGTAGAAGCAGCAATGAGGATTTCCTCATCTCAAACAATTTACTGACACAAAAGCCAACACCAATGCTGGGTATACTGCCACATAATGTCAGTGTGGCCTTGAGCATCAATTACAGCTTGACAAAGACATCTCCTGCTGTTCACAAGGTGACTTATTGTCTGCTGAGGCATGGCATCCCACTCTTCTTGAAGGACAGCCCTCAGGTCATTGAGGTTCTGAGGTACAGAGTTACGAGCCTCTACACGGCGACTCAGCTGATACCATAGGTTTTCAATGGGATTGAGGTCTAGAGAAAGTGCAGCCACTCCATGTGAGGTCCCCCAAGCTCCAGCCTCCGTTCCCTAATGATGGGACCTCCATGAGCTGGAGCATTGTCCTCCATGAAGATGACATCAGGCCTGTGTTGTTCCTGGCACAATGACTGAATTAATGATGTACTTCAGGTTGTCTGGGCTTGTCACTGGACCATTCACACAGTGTAGGGCAGTTCTGTACTGACAAGACACACCTGTCCACACTGTAACACCACCACCAAAGGCTTGTCTGTGGCTGATGCAGAGCGCTCTTCTTGACGTCTCAAGGTAGATACAGCTAAATATCGGATGACAGAGCAATGCTGAACTGCCCCTATCTGAATTCTAGTCAGCCTAGACAATACAACAACACAAAGGCAAATGAGTCCCAAATGCAGCAAAACAGACTGTGGCTCTAAAGGTCCCAGAATACAGGAATATAGAAAAAAGTACAAAATATCTGGAAGGAAATGCTACCACAAAAACTATACCCGACAAGGCCTGTATATATAATGGCTCAACAATCAGCAACTCCACCCTAATAAACCAGGCAAAAGCAGGCAATAAACAAGGCCAGATTCAGAAGCAAGGCTGTTGCATAGCAACGGCCCAAAGTTAATAACTAGGTCAACAAGAAGCAGCTGAAAGACCACCGCAGCTGCAGAAGTGAGGGTTGCATGGAAACAGGAGGTTGGTGGGGGGACCCAGTCAAAAATATTCTGTGCGGCCCATTCAGTTCTAGTTATACTACTGAGTATGTATAAGCTAGGTGTGTCCCAGGGGAGTGAGCAAATATTCTCATTTAATGTATAGTGCAGTGAGTGTACAGTACATAAAGTATAGTGCAATGAATGTACAGTATGCTGCCAACAGCGGCCACTAGAGGGGGGATGAGCTATTACATGCTGTTTTAGTGGTTAGAATTTGCTGGTAATATTCAGAATTCTTTGTTCCATCAATGATGGCAGTGGTAACAAACCCAGAGTGATATTTCTCATTTAAACTTCAGTCTTCTCCTCGGCAGCACTAACCAAAGTGCATCTGTCAGGCTGTTCTCCTTTCATAGCAGAATTTGCACTTTAAGGTACACCGAGCGCCCCGCAAAGTGTTTTCATGTTTATCATTTGCATCAAAGCCCTACAGGGATCTGTCAGTAAAATGAAGTTGTGTGAAGATCAGGGCAGAGCCTCCGCTTCACTTTCACAAGGTCGGCTTACCCTTCATACTTTCAGATTCCCCTCGCCCACACCCGAAGCTATGTTGTACAGAAAAAGCCACCATCTGCTACGAAGCTTAATATATACTCCAAAAGCAAAAAAGCATCATATTACATCCAATAAACTTTATATGGGTCCTCTTAGGTGACGGCAAGAGCTGAATTTCACTTCATCTGATGTCCCTAAGACTTTCAAATAGCATAGCGAAATCACATGCAAAAAGGGAAACATCAACTGTATGGACTCCTGGGACGATGGAAGAGTTATTTACCGCACCATTAACCAAAGATTCATTAGAGCTACCATATTCAAATGCAACAGATGTAGCAGAGCTGAAACTATAATTAACTTGATAACTTAGCAGATTGACCTGTCTCCCTATGGACAGCACAGCTTGACCAAGATGATATCAGGAAGTGATAAATGATGGTGTCAGCTCTGCTGCGTCCATAAGAATACTCAGCAAAGGATTCATGATGTTATGATGTCATCCTGGCACAACTAGATCACCTAAAGTGAGCAATTAAGCTATTTCTATAGTAATTCACTCCACTGACTCTTCAACCAGAGGTCCACCACCCTCCAACGGTTTACCAGCCCTCCGAGTGGATTAAAGGGGTTCTCCGGGAATTAAGAAAATGATAATACTTAAATATTACTTTATTATAAATATATTCCCAAATACCTTTCATTAGTTATAATGGCTTGTTTTGTGCTCGTGTGCTCGTGTGCTCTGGCTGAGCAACCGAGCATAATTAAAGTCAATGGGACTAAACCAGGCACCCCCAGCTCGGAAGAGGGAAGGGTGTCTGGTTTACACGGGTCCCCTCCCAAAAAAAAAAACATGACAGAGACACTAAGGGGGGGGGGGGGGGGGGGATATTAAACTTACCTTTCCCAGCAACTCCCGACCTGTCCCAGCAGGAAGACGGCGCACACAGTGGTAAGTTTCACTACAGCGCCACCTGCTGGAGGGAGGAGGGAGCTGCTGGAAAAGGTAGGGTGACGGATCCGTCATGAACTCCATTGAAAGTCAATGGAGGACGGATCCGTTTACTATTGTGTTACACCGAACGGATCCGTCCCCATTGACTTGCATTGGGGGTCACTCGGTGTTCGGCCGAACATGCTCGCTCATCACTAGAACACACAAAACCTGTCCTAATCACACAGGAGGACAAGTTACTTCATAACACTGAGCTAAGGAGCTGCTTCATCCCACTTTCTGATACTAAATACAACTAATCTTTAGCTTAATGTCTGTAGAAATGGAGTTCATGAGGAGACATGAAGTACAGAGAGGAGGAGGGGGTGTGGCTGATGAGCAGCAGCTCCTGTATGCAGTCTCCATTACCACAGTCTGTCCTGTCCGTCCTCTCTGTACTTCATGTCTCCTCATGAACTCCTTTCCTTCAGAGATTCAGCTGAAGATCTTATCATCTGTATTCAGGATCATAATCCCTGACAAGCAGAGCAGAGAGGAGGATGAGGCAGCTCTTTACCTCAGTGCTGTGAAGTAACTTGTCCTCCTGAGTGATTAGGACAGGTTCTGTGTGTACTAATAGGACGGCGGCCATTTTATTTCCTTGATGATTGCTCCCCAGATAAAACGAGCCATTATAACTAATGAAAGGTATTTGGGAATATATTTATAATAAAGTCATATTTAAGTATTTTCATTTTCTTAATTTCCGGAGAACCCTTTTTAACTCTTGGACATTGCAAAAGTCTAATCCTGGATGGAGTAGTCTCAGGATGGAAATTCCTGTCCATATGTACTATTATGGGTGGGTTTAGAAGATGCCAAGAACTACATCACGTCAAGAAAAGAAACCATAATGTCTTCAGAACCTTGCATGCAAATATTAAAAGTCTACAAGGTAAATGAACATCAATTTCTTGAAGACTTTTGATGGCTTCTTGAGATGAAATATGGCAACTTCTAAACCCATCCATAGGATAGGCAACTTTGATACAGTCTACAAGGAGGTATGGACATCATGGAGAGAGGTCCAACACTCTAAACACCATAGAGAGAGGTCCATCACTCTAAACCTCATGGAGAGAGGTCCAACACTGTGAACTTGATGTAGAAAAGATCACTACTCTAAAGCTCATGGAGAGAACCTCATGGAGATAGGTCCACCACTGTGGACAAGAATGTCTCACTCTCCAGTGGTATAGGCCTAGCCAAGAAAGATATTGTGGAGGTTGTCAGCTTTCATTGGAGAATGGGTCAGATTGAGATGATCCCTATAATGATACCATGATGCATCTCTCTATTCTGTAATAGTGAGGAACTTCTTTAAAGCATTAAAGTCCAATGAGGTTTAGGTACGTCGACGGTGGAATCATCCAAGTACTTTGTTGAGTCCATAGTGAACATACTATCTCAGGAGCTCAAGTTGATCTTCTATGAATGAATGAAAGCCTGTTGAAAGCTCTTCTGAGATGACCTCAGACCAAAGTAACCTTAGGGTCTCCCGTCCTCCATATCTCAGAAAAAGTTAATTGCAGGGGAAAGTTTATGTCTTTAGAATTCATATTTCCATAAGATGCTGTCCGGCTGGACCTGAGACGCTCCATCTCAGTACACATCATAAATCTAAACAGTTATGTAATGAGAAAGCAGTCACCAATTAATTCTTCCTGAAGGTGACCTCCAGCCTGAGCCGTGGGCTGCGCTGCTCACCTGCCGTATCTCCAATCTGCATGAGACTGTGTTTGAGGAGACTATTTCGAGATATCTAGAAAATATGAGGCCACATTAAACAGTTAACTGAAATTACATAGCAGCCAGTATTGTAGTAGTTATATTCTTGTACATAGGAGCAGTATTATAGTAGTTATATTCTTGTACATAGGAGCAGTATTATAGTAGTTATATTCTTGTACATAGGAGTAGCATTATAGTAGTTATATTCTTGTACATAGGGGCAGTATTATAGTAGTTATATTCTTGTACATAGGAGCAGTATTATAGTAGTTATATTCTTGTACATAAGAGCAGTATTATAGTAGTTATATTCTTGTACATAGGAGCAGTATTATAGTAGTTATATTCTTGTACATAGGAGCAGTATTATAGTAGTTATATTCTTGTACATAGGAGCAGTATTATAGTAGTTATATTCTTGTACATAGGAGGTAGTATTATAGCAGTTATATTCTTGTACATAGGAGCAGTATTATAGTAGTTTTAATAGGATTAAGTTATTCTTGTACATAGGAGCAGCATTATAGTAGTTATGTTATATTCTTGTACATAGGGGCAGTATTATAGTAGTTATATTCTTGTACATAGGGGCAGTATTATAGTAGTTATATTCTTGTACATAGGAGGCAGTATTATAGTAGTTATATTCTTGTACATAGGATCAGTATTATAGTAGTTATATTCTTGTACATAGGAGCAGTATTATAGTAGTTATATTCTTGTACATAAGAGCAGTATTATAGTAGTTATATTCTTGTACATAGGAGCAGTATTATAGTAGTTATATTCTTGTACATAGGAGCAGTATTATAGTAGTTATATTCTTGTACATAGGAGCAGTATTATAGTAGTTATATTCTTGTACATAGGAGGTAGTATTATAGCAGTTATATTCTTGTACATAGGAGCAGTATTATAGCAGTTATATTCTTGTATATAGGAGCAATATTATAGTAGTTATATTCTTGTACATAGGAGCAGTATTATAGTAGTTATATTCTTGTATATAGGAGCAATATTATAGTAGTTATATTATTGTACATAGGAGCAGTATTATAGTAGTTATATTCTTGTACATAGGAGGCAGTATTATAGTAGTTATATTCTTGTATATAGGAGCAATATTATAGTAGTTATATTCTTGTACATAGGAGCAGTATTATAGTAGTTATATTCTTGTATATAGGAGCAGTATTATAGTAGTTATATTCTTGTATATAGGAGCAGTATTATAGTAGTTATATTCTTGTACATAGGAGGTAGTATTATAGTAGTTATATTCTTGTACATAGGAGCAGTATTATAGTAGCTATATTCTTGTTCATAGGAGCAGTATTATAGCAGTTATATTCTTGTACATAGGAGCAGTATTATAGTAGTTATATTCTTGTACATAGAAGCAGTATTATAGTAGTTATATTCTTGTATATAGGAGACAGTATTATAGTAGTTATATTCCTGTACATAGGGGGCAGTATTATAGTAGTTATATTCTTTTACATAGGAGGCAGTATTATAATAGTTATATTCTTGTACATAGGAACAGTATTATAGTAGTTATATTCTTGTACATAGGAGCAGTATTATAGTAGTTATATTCTTGTACATAGGAGCAGTATTATAGTAGTTATATTCTTGTACATAGGAGCAGTATTATAGTAGTTATATTCTTGTACATAGGAGCAGTATTATAGTAGTTATATTCTTGTACATAGGAGCAGTATTATAGTAGTTATATTCTTGTACATAGGAGGTAGTATTATAGCAGTTATATTCTTGTACATAGGAGCAGTATTATAGCAGTTATATTCTTGTATATAGGAGCAATATTATAGTAGTTATATTCTTGTACATAGGAGCAGTATTATAGTAGTTATATTCTTGTATATAGGAGCAGTATTATAGTAGTTATATTCTTGTATATAGGAGCAGTATTATAGTAGTTATATTCTTGTATATAGGAGGCAGTATTATAGTAGTTATATTCTTGTATTTAGGAGCAATATTATAGTAGTTATATTATTGTACATAGGAGCAGTATTATAGTAGTTATATTCTTGTACATAGGAGGCAGTATTATAGTAGTTATATTCTTGTATATAGGAGCAATATTATAGTAGTTATATTCTTGTACATAGGAGCAGTATTATAGTAGTTATATTCTTGTATATAGGAGCAGTATTATAGTAGTTATATTCTTGTATATAGGAGCAGTATTATAGTAGTTATATTCTTGTACATAGGAGGTAGTATTATAGTAGTTATATTCTTGTACATAGGAGCAGTATTATAGTAGCTATATTCTTGTTCATAGGAGCAGTATTATAGCAGTTATATTCTTGTACATAGGAGCAGTATTATAGTAGTTATATTCTTGTACATAGAAGCAGTATTATAGTAGTTATATTCTTGTATATAGGAGACAGTATTATAGTAGTTATATTCCTGTACATAGGGGGCAGTATTATAGTAGTTATATTCTTTTACATAGGAGGCAGTATTATAATAGTTATATTCTTGTACATAGGAACAGTATTATAGTAGTTATATTCTTGTACATAGGAGCAGTATTATAGTAGTTATATTCTTGTACATAGGAGCAGTATTATAGTAGTTATATTCTTGTACATAGGAGCAGTATTATAGTAGTTATATTATTGTACATAGGAACAGTATTATAGTAGTTATATTCTTGTACATAGGAGCAGTATTATAGTAGTTATATTCTTGTACATAGGAGCAGTATTATAGTAGTTATATTATTGTACATAGGAGCAGTATTATAGTAGTTGTATTATTGTACATGGGAGCAGTATTATAGTAGTTATATTCTTGTACATAGGAGCAGTATTATAGTAGTTGTATTATTGTACATGGGAGCAGTATTACAGTAGTTATATTCTTGTACATAGGAGCAGTATTACAGTAGTTATATTATTGTACATAGGAGCAGTATTATAGTAGTTATATTCTTGTACATGGGAGCAGTATTACAGTAGTTATATTCTTGTACATAGGAGCAGTATTATATTAGTTATATTTCTGTACATAGGAGCAGTATTACAGTAGTTACATTCTTTCAGTGGAAAAGGGGTCATGTCTTAGCTAAAATTTACTCAGAAACACTCTAGATGTGTCACTCAAATATTGTGAACCACCCATGAATATCATGTGAGCCACCAATGAATTTCATAGGAGCCTATGAATACAATAGGAATCAACCTGAATACCTTGGAAACCACCCCAGGGTATCCTGGCAAGTACCTGGAATATCTTGGAAACCTCCCTTAACATCATGGGAGCCACTCCTGAATATCATGGGAACCACCCCTGAATATCATGCAAACCATTTCTGAATATCATGCAAACCATTCCTGAATATAATGGGAACCATTCCTGAATATCATTGGAACCACCCCAGAATATCATGGGAACCATTCCTGAATATTATGGGAACCACCCCTGAATATCATGGAAACCATTCCTTAATATCATGGTAACCACCCCTGAATATCATTGGAACCACCCCTGAATATCATGGAAACCATTCCTTAATATCATGGTAACCACCCCTGAATATCATGGGAACCACCCCTGAATATCATGGAAACCATTCCTTAATATCATGGTAACCATTCCCGAATATCATGGAAACCACTCCTGAATAGCCACACCTCTAAATCAATCTTGAAAACACTATTATGCCCCAGTCCGAGTGCACTGACCTAATATCAACCATGCAGTATGCCAGCATAATGAACACTATACTTGTCTTCGGATCTCATCATGATTGTACAGTCACAGTAATGTAGTGCCGAATAGCAATGCCAGCACTGTAATAACATCTACAGAGTGATGTCCCAATAGTAGTGGTGGCCATATAGTAGCCCAGGGCCCACTGCATACTAGACTACAATCACTGCGATGACTCTTATAGGGCAGAAGTGAGAGTTTTTTAGGCTTGTCCACCTATGTCCGTGTATTGTCTCGTATTTACATACATTTTTGAGGGACACTGATGACACAACATTTCTAACTGTTCTGTGGCAAAGGGGCCTATGGGCACCCTTCAGGCACCTAGGTCTGGATGCAACCTAGAGTGAACCCCTTGCTACGGTGAGAATTGTCACTATACATATTCTACATTTTTCAAACCAGCACCTGGATCTGGATACTTTTGTAATTGCAAATCACTGAAAATGTAGTATAGCCGCTGGGCTATTCATTAAAATGTATCTGTATAGCGCCACCTGCTGTCCGTTCTTTTCCTTATTTTTCCTTAGATTGAAGAGATGAAGTTATAATGATACCAAATTTGCAAAGTCACTGATGTATGGAGGTATTACTACGTCTTCCGTTTTAACTTGAACATTTTAATTTCTTTTATCAGGAGCTTCAAAGAGACGCCAGGTTCCTGGTAGATGGTGCCAGCAGATTTGACATTATGCAAGGAGATATAGGTAGGAATATTTTATGGTTCTACTTATAATAGGTGCATAATAGTAATCATTGTCATAATATTAATTATAAGCAATAAAAATCTAAAAAAAGATAATGAATAAAAATAAATAATTATAATATAAATAAATGAAATTGTCAGTGGAACATAGGAGACGCTTGTAGTATCCATGATGCTCTGGGTTGGTTATGGTATGATGATACATTGCTTTATGAGTGATTATATACTGCAGGCATGGCCAACCTGCGGCTCTCCAGCTGTTGCAAAACTACAACTCCCAGCATGCCCAGACTGCCTACAGCTATTAGCCTACAGCAGAGCATGGTGGGAATTGTAATTTTACAACAGCTAGAGAGCCGCAGGTTGGTCATCCCTGATATACTGTATCATGTAACTTGACCATAATGGAGTCCTTTGGGTTTCAATCATGTGTCTTGGCATGCTGCACCATGTTGTCCTTCATGTTCTATGGAATCTGTGATAAAAGGCCCCTAATGGAGCCGCTTACAAATATCTGAACATCTGAACATGTCCTAATGGTTAAGCCTCTGCCTCTTACATAGACATAGAATAGGATGCGGCAAGTCTGCCTACCTGAGGCCAACACTAGGGGGAGCTCAATGGATATAAAGTAATACACTCTGACTGAACTCAGTACTAGCAATATATATCTGTATGCAAAGAGCTCCCTCTGCTGGTGGCTTCATGTAGAAACATTTTATCATTGTATTCTATGTCATTTGTCGCTGTGTCTGCCTTTCCTGACCACCCTGGACCATCGGAAGCTGCAATGACTGTAGTAACACCTTTGTGCATGGTTGACTCTTTGGTTGTATTATGTACCTAGTTCTAGCACTAAATATTCAGATCCTTACAAGATTTCTTTTTTTCTCTACAGGAGACTGTTGGGTTCTCTCTGCTGTCGGGGCTTTAACTTTGCATCAAAAGTTTCAGGAAAATGTGATTCCCAAAGACCAGGAGTTCACATACAAGTACGCCGGGATCTTCCATTTCAGGGTATGAATAATTTTGTTGGATAGCTATTTAGCAGCATAAGGCGGTAATATCTGTTTGTTCTGTTATTCACTATATGTAAAATTATTGTTTTATAAAAAAAATCCAAATAACAATAGGTTTCTCTAGCAAAGGCTTAAAGAGGACCTTTCACCTCTCCTGACATGCCTGTGTTAATAGCTTCATGAAATCTCCATGTAATAACAATTCTGGAGCATCTATTTTTATGTCTCTATGTTGTGCCATTCCTTTATTATTTGCACTATAAGTTATGAATGAATTGCTATTTGCCTTCAGTAAAGGAACAGAGGGGAGGTAACCAGTTGGGGGTGTGTCCCTGCACAGACTGACTCTATCCAATCAGTGCTGCAGAGTTCAGACTGTTCAGGTACACGCCCCCAACTGGTTACCTCCCCTCTGTACCTTTACTGAAGGCTAATAAAAATTCATTCATAAATTCTAGTGCAAATAATAAAGGAATGGCACAACATACAGACATAAGAATAGATGTTCCGGAATTGTTATTACATGGGGAATGCATCGGGCATGTCAGGAGCAGGGAGAGGTCCTCTTTAACTTCACGAAACCCCTGAGACCGAGCAGTGAACACCACTGCATAAACAAACCATTAGAGGTCCCCTATAGAGACATTTTGGGTCTCTCCTCCAGTATAAAACTGTATCATAGTCCTGAGGATGGCAATAGAATTGAATTCAGTAGGGCACCTGCCGCCGCTGACCAGGTGCATAAGTACCTGATGCTCAAACATTGATTAATGCTGAGAACATCAGATCATTATGTAACTGGCTGGTGGGCATGATGAGGGCTCTGTCGGCCCCCTGGGCATCAGCCCACCAGGAAATTACCCTATGGCCAGTATACCTCTGCCTGTATTACACAGACATCATTTTCATATGAATGTACAATGTGTAATACTTAATTCTCCCTGTGGTGGCGCTGTAGGGAAATTGCACACTTACTTCCAGGTTTCCCCACTGATCAGAGACGATCCCTGGGGGTCCCAGCAGTTGGGCAATGTGTGATCAGCGTATTATCAAGGTACCAGTAAGAATTGTCAAGCACAGACTATTGCTTGAATGAGTAACAAGATGAGCCCTACCACATTTCTTACATCTCTAAGATGTCCTATAACACCTAAAGGGTGGTTCCTGGACAATCTTTTTCCAAGAGGCCCCACACTGAAATGTGTTTTTACTATAAATGAGTCACCATGTATTACAGCGCTGTATTGAGTCCAATCTGAGAGTGAAAGTCAGAATAGACGAGAGGAAGGAGATGACCCCTCAAAAAAACAAGGATTTTGGGTCCAAGAAGTCATGGAGGCAAGGTCTACTTCTTCTGGCCTCCTTACATATATTGGATCAATTTTGATGGTGTGGCCTATACATGGCCCAATATGGTGATACATCCCATACTATTAGTGGTACTCAATAGATTTACCAATCTGATCGTCTGGGATATTGCAACATTGTATCAAGTTTGTTTATTTTTCTTATACCACTCTTAGATATGGCAATTTTTTAAATCCAAAATGTGGAGACGCTCTTGTATAATACTTAGAAGTATCAGCTGAAGTAGTGAGGCAGACATATCACCTGAAGGAGCCTTGTTATTTTTAGTTCAGCTCTTTTTCTTTGTTTTTACATCTAGATTAGACCAGGTAATTTATTTCAAAGGATGTAAATTACCAGAGCAAAGCTGAGTGTGCAAACATTTGTACATACCGTACCATATGACAAGGACGCTATGAGGTTAACTTGCTATTGAGACACAGTAATTTAGGATAAAGAAGGTATCACCCGTGGTGACTATGTCTCATGAGATTTGTGTTTTCCTCCCTTAGTTCTGGCAGTATGGAGAATGGGTGGATGTTGTTGTCGACGATCGGCTGCCGATGCTCCATGGAAAATACTTGTCTGTGCAACCTCGTGTCAGCAATGAGTTTTGGCCTTCTCTATTAGAGAAAGCGTATGCTAAGTATGTATCATAATTATATGTATTTATTTTGATTAGGAGTGTAACAAGTAACCATAGAGACCTTTAACAAAACTTGGAATAAGGCCCCATTCCACCATGACCACTTTCAACATGTTTATGATTGGTTTCTATAATGCACAAGGCTAAGGCACACACAATACAGAATACAGATGGTAATGTCACAGTACAGGGATAATAAACACAGTGATGTCACAGTACAGGGATAATAAACACAGTGATGTCACAGTACAGGGATAATAAACACAGTGATGTCACAGTACAGAGATAATAAACCCAGTGATGTCACAGTACAGGGATAATAAACACAGTGATGTCACAGTACAGAGATAATAAACACAGTGATGTCACAGTACAGAGATAATAAACACAGTGATGTCACAGTACAGGGATAATAAACACAGTGATGTCACAGTACAGGGATAATAAACACAGTGATGTCACAGTACAGGGATAATAAACACAGTGATGTCACAGTACAGGGATAATAAACACAGTGATGTCACAGTACAGAGATAATAAACACAGTGATGTCACAGTACAGAGATAATAAACACAGTGATGTCACAGAACAGAGATAATAAACACAGTGATGTCACAGAACAGAGATAATAAACACAGTGATGTCACAGTACAGAGATAATAAACACAGTGATGTCACAGTACAGAGATAATAAACACAGTGATGTCACAGTACAGAGATAATAAACACAGTGATGTCACAGAACAGAGATAATAAACACAGTGATGTCAAACAGAGATATAACAGTGAGTCATAAGGATAATAACACAGTGATGTCACAGTACAGGGATAATAAACACAGTGATGTCACAGTACAGAGATAATAAACACAGTGATGTCACAGTACAGGGATAATAAACACAGTGATGTCACAGAACAGAGATAATAAACACAGTGATGTCACAGTACAGGGATAATAAACACAGTGATGTCACTGTACAGAGATAATAAACACAGTTGATGTCACAGTACAGGGATAATAAACACAGTGATGTCACAGTACAGAAATAATAAACACAGTGATGTCACAGTACAGAGATAATAAACACAGTGATGTCACAGTACAGGGATAATAAACACATTGATGTCACAGTACAGGGATAATAAACACAGTGATGTCACAGTACAGGGATAATAAACACAGTGATGTCACAGTACAGAAATAATAAACACAGTGATGTCACAGTACAGAGATAATAAACACAGTGATGTCACAGTACAGAGATGATAAACACAGTGATGTCACAGTACAGGGATAATAAACACAGTGATGTCACAGTAAAGAGATAATAAACACAGTGATGTCACAGTACAGAGAAAATAAACACAGTGATGTCACAGTACAGGGATAATAAACACAGTGATTTCACAGTACAGAGATAATAAACACAGTGATGTCACAGTACAGAGATAATAAACACAGTGATGTCACAGTACAGAGATAATAAACACAGTGATGTCACAGTACAGGGATAATAAACACAGTGATGTCACAGTACAGAGATAATAAACACAGTGATGTCACAGTACAGAGATAATAAACACAGTGATGTCACAGTACAGAGATAATAAACACAGTGATGTCACAGTACAGAGATAATAAACACAGTGATGTCACAGTACAGGGATAATAAACACAGTGATGTCACAGTACAGGGATAATAAACACAGTGATGTCACAGTACAGGGATAATAAACACAGTGATGTCACAGTACAGAGATAATAAACACAGTGATGTCACAGTACAGGGATAATAAACACAGTGATGTCACAGTACAGAGATAATAAACACAGTGATGTCACAGTACAGAGATAATAAACACAGTGATGTCACAGTACAGAGATAATAAACACAGTGATGTCACAGTACAGAGATAATAAACACAGTGATGTCACAGTACAGAGATAATAAACACAGTGATGTCACAGTACAGGGATAATAAACACAGTGATGTCACAGTACAGAGATAATAAACACAGTGATGTCACAGTACAGAGATAATAAACACAGTGATGTCACAGTGCAGGATAATAAACACAGTGATGTCACAGTACAGAGATGATAAACACAGTGATGTCACAGTACAGGGATAATAAACACAGTGATGTCACAGTACAGGGATAAGAAACACAGTGATGTCACAGTACAGGGATAAGAAACACAGTGATGTCACCACCGTCCAGAGATAATAAACACAGTAATGTCACAGTACAGTTATATCAATAGGACACCGGCACAGATCAGATTTTAGTTTTTCATACTCAGTTAGTGGGGGGAGGGAGTCTGAATGCTGTACTGATTGATTGGACCATCCCTTTAAGAGATTGTACTGAGTCTCTACACAATGCTAGATACTGCTTTTACTATGGGGCAAATTGAAGCTCTCTTCCTATTTTCTAAGGGAAGACATACCGACAGCTCAAAAACCTTGAAGTGCTTGGATGCAATTATTTCTCATTAAAGGATATGAACACCTTTGGGGGGCAATTTTTTAAAAAAATTATTATTGCATTATACTGATTTTGAGCTAAAACTCATATTTTCAATCGGTCTTTATCAACAATAAGGAGTCCTTTTTTCTGTACAGAGCTGAGATGCTGTACTAGTTGTCTGGGGATTTTTTGTCTTTTCCATCATCCGAGGAGCTGACAGGCTCCTTATCTCTGCTCTCTCACATTATAAACACTCATTAAAGCTCTATCCTTATCTAACTGATAAGAATGTGGTTTAAAAAAGTGTTTACGACCTCTCAGTAGTTTAGGGAGCAGGATTATTAGATGACTGGCACAAAGTGAAAATGAAAGTACCAGTCACACAGTTAGAAAAACAGTTAACCCTTTGTGACAGAATGGCTCAATATTTGTACTAAAGGCCAATTGAAAATATGATTTTTAGCCAAAAATGAGTAAAATGCAATCATAAAAATGCATCCATGTACATAGACTTTAAGTCCTGTAAATTGTGTATTTTATTCTTTTAGACTTCGAGGGTCATACCAGAACCTGCACTGGGGATTCGTCACAGAGGCACTGGTGGATTTTACAGGAGGGGTGCCATTGAATATAAACTTACGCGAACCCCCATCAGACCTGAGAGACATTGTTTCAGCAGCTGCACGATCAGGATGTGTTATGGGGTGTACAACACCGGGCAATGTAAGTATAAAATCCAATATAAGAGACTAATGTATATTACAGAATGTTATAAAACTTTTGCTTGCAGTGGAAGGACGGTGCTATACCAGCATACTTGTCATTTTTTATGGCAAACCAGATCACAGAGTAAGCTACATCTGGTATCAAAATATAGCTATACGTGTCATACATGCTGCAGATGTCCCCACAGCAGAATTGTCTGCAGAAAATCTGCCACTTAACTGACTTAGGGCTGATTTTAAAGTCATAGCTTATCAACCTTTGAAATGCATACAGTAAAATCTTCTTCAAATCCACAACAAATCTTCATCGGAAATTATACTGCAATAATATGCCAAAATCTGCCCAATGTGGCCATAGCCTTTATGTTAGCTAGTTGCACACTATTCTGCTGGTGCAGTCACTTTGTACATAGATTACTTATCCTGTATTGATCCTGAGTTACATCCTGTATTATACTCCAGAGCTGCACTCACTATTCTGCTGGTGCAGTCACTTTGTACATAGATTACTTATCCTGTATTGATCCTGAGTTACATCCTGTATTATACTCCAGAGCTGCACTCACTATTCTGCTGGTGGAGTCACTGTGTACATACATACATTACTTATCCTGTATTGATCCTGATTTACATCCTGTATTATTCTCCAGAGCTGCACTCACTATTCTGCTGGTGCAGTCACTGTGTACATACATTACTTATCCTGTACTGATCCTGAGTTACATCCTGTATTATACCCCAGAGCTGCACTCACTATTCTGCTGGTGAACTCACTGTGTACATACATTATATTACTTATCCTGTACTGATCCTGAGTTACATCCTGTATTATACTCCAGAGCTGCACTCACTATTCTGCTGGTGGAGTCACTGTGTACATACATTATATTACTTATCCTGTACTGATCCTGAGTTACATCCTGTATTATACTCCAGAGCTGCACTCACTATTCTGCTGGTGGAGTCACTGTGTACATACATTACATTACTTGTCCTGTACTGATCCTGAGTTGCATCCTGTATTGTTCTCCAGAGCTGTACTCACTATTCTGCTGGTGGAGTCACTGTGCACATACATTACATTGCTTATCCTGTACTGATCCTGAATTTCATCCTGTATTATACTCCAGGGCTGCATTCACTATTCTGCTGGTGCAGTCACTGTGTACATACATTACATTACTTATCTTGTACTGATCCTGAGTTACATCCTATATTATACTCCAGAGCTGCACTCACTATTCTGCTGGTGCAGTCACTGTGTGCATACATTACTTATCCTGTACTGATCCTGAGTTACATCCTGTATTATACTCCAGAGCTGCACTCACTATTCTGCTGGTGCAGTCACTGTGTACATACATTACTTATCCTGTACTGATCCTGAATTACATCCTGTATTATACTCCAGGGCTGCATTCACTATTCTGCTGGTGCAGTCACTGTGTACATACATTACATTACTTATCTTGTACTGATCCTGAGTTACATCCTATATTATACTCCAGAGCTGCACTCACTATTCTGCTGGTGGAGTCACTGTGTACATACATTACATTACTTGTCCTGTACTGATCCTGAGTTGCATCCTGTATTGTTCTCCAGAGCTGTACTCACTATTCTGCTGGTGGAGTCACTGTGCACATACATTACATTGCTTATCCTGTACTGATCCTGAATTTCATCCTGTATTATACTCCAGGGCTGCATTCACTATTCTGCTGGTGCAGTCACTGTGTACATACATTACATTACTTATCTTGTACTGATCCTGAGTTACATCCTGTATTATACTCCAGAGCTGTACTCACTATTCTGCTGGTGCAGTCACTGTGTGCATACATTACTTATCCTGTACTGATCCTGAGTTACATCCTGTATTATACTCCAGAGCTGCATTCACTATTCTGCTGGAGGAGTCACTGTGTACATACATTACTTATCCTGTACTGATCCTGAGTTATATCCTGTATTATACTCCAGAGCTGCACTCACTATTCTGCTGGTGCAGTCACTGTGTACATACATTACTTATCCTGTACTGATCCTGAGTTACATCGTATTATACTCCAGAGCTGCACTCACTATTCTGCTGGTGCAGTCACTGTGTACATACATTACATTACTTATCTTGTACTGATCCTGAGTTACATCCTATATTATACTCCAGAGCTGCACTCACTATTCTGCTGGTGCAGTCACTGTGTGCATACATTACTTATCCTGTACTGATCCTGAGTTACATCCTGTATTATACTCCAGAGCTGTACTCACTATTCTGCTGGTGCAGTCACTGTGTGCATACATTACTTATCCTGTACTGATCCTGAGTTACATCCTGTATTATACTCCAGAGCTGCATTCACTATTCTGCTGGAGGAGTCACTGTGTACATACATTACTTATCCTGTACTGATCCTGAGTTACATCGTATTATACTCCAGAGCTGCACTCACTATTCTGCTGGTGCAGTCACTGTGTACATACATTACTTATCCTGTACTGATCCTGAGTTACATCCTGTATTATACTCCAGAGCTGCACTCACTATTCTGCTGGTGCAGTCACTGTGTACATACATTACTTATCCTGTACTGATCCTGAGTTACATCCTGTATTATACTCCAGAGCTGCACTCACTGTTCTGCTGGTGTAGTCATATATAAGAATTATGTTACTTATCCAGTACTGATCCTGATAAATCCTGTAGATCTTTTATTACACAATTATATATTAAGACATGTTACCTAACAAGAAGTCTAAAATATCTTATTGCATCAAATAAAACAGCAAGTAACAGCAGGATCTATACAAAGTATAGATAATCAGCAGGTCCAGCCTCACTCGCACATTAGTGAATACCACACTTAACACGCACTCCTCACAAAATATATACTTACATTTCTTCCATTCCCTTTCTTCTCCCCCTACCCTTTAATATCACACCACAAATAACAGTATTTACAGTAATGCACAGGTCCTTGAACTTTCCTAGGCTTGGAACTGGATTATTGCAGTTCTTTTTTAAGTTCTGACTTGTGCTGCTGTTTCCAATGGCTCTCTCTTCTCTCCCCTTCCCTGCTCTCAGTATTAGATATAGCAGCAGGGAGGGGGAGAAGGTTGTACAGAGCAGATGTGTGTGGATGGGGGGGAAAAGCATCCAAGGAGGGCAGGTCACACAGGTCATAGGTCACACAAGAGGACAAAACTTATTTGAGGAGTGAAGGTAGTGCTTGAATTTCTTAAATATGGTTCCTCATTGGCTACTCGCTCATATGCTCAGTGCATGAACCTCTTGGTATGCCAGTCCTGTTTCAAGGCTCACTGTACAGGCAGCTGGCAGAACATGATGGCGCCGGTCCAGGCTGGAATGTTGACTGCATCCATTCCATAAGTAATATTTCATTTCATTTCAGGTACATACTGGGAACACTGAGCTGCAGAACGGTCTCATTAAGGGTCATGCCTACACCGTGACTGACTACACCCAGGTAACTCATAGGGTCGCTTATATTTGTCTGATAATGGAAGGTATTTCTCCTCCAAATACTGAGCATCCTAGCTGTAGCTCTGAATAAGGGAATGACAAGACTAAGAAGACATTTTGGAAATCCCAATACAGTATAGGGAGGCATTCAGTGATTGCCACCATATTTATGGATTGGGAAGGCTGAGGACATCAACCGCGTCATTATAATGTATAGTAACATCAGAATAGCATGATATCTACAGGCTGGAATCCTACACCAATCTTCATCATTGCTGTTATTAGTAACTATTGCGTAATGTCCGTGATTCAATATGGCTGTCCAATATGCTCTCTCTGTACTGTCTTGCCCTGCCTCCTATGCCATCTCAGTCACACCCAAATGGAGAAAGTTGTCCTCCGCTAGTATAACAGGGAGCCTGCGGCACTCCTTCCCTGAAGTGCAGCCGGCACCCCGCTTTTAATGAGGAGTGAGGATCCGGGATCGGACGCGGCCGTCATCCTTGTCTTCATAGCAACAAGGGGTGGGGAAGATCCAGCCGCGCACACCTCAGCGTGGCCCGCGTCCCCTATCCCCTAGACAACGAGCAGTGGAGGAACTGAGCGCCGACGTTAATGAGTCGGCACTCAGGTGTGTGGTAATGCAGGATGTGGGTCACTTTACCCATCAACTGGGCCTATTTAAACAGGCAACCTGCTGGCCACAGGTTGGCTGTGATTGGTTTTACTACCTCACTAGCATTTTTCCCTGCATGTGTGACTTCTGTTTATTTGACCTCGGCTTGTATTTGACTTCTAGCTTGTGATACCCCCTTGTATTGATGCAACCTCCTGGCTCTTGACTTTGGCTTTATCTTGTACCATTTTTTGCCTATGTTTGGATTTATTGACTTCTCGGTTTCCAACCCAGCCTGGTATTGATTACGTATCTGTGTTGTCTGTCTTGGTCTGTCGTTTTCTCCCTTTGTCACCCCTCCCTGTAAGGCCCTGCATTTACGTGTTAGGGACCGCCGTCCAGTTGCACACCATTGGTTAGGACGGACCGTGCAAGTACTGTAGGTAGGGATAGTGGTGTGGGTGGAGCTCAGGGCTGCACTATTCCCTACCCGTTACGTGACAACTAGTGTAGAAAACACCACTTTTGTCAAAATAAATGAGGCGCTGATCCGTGAGGATTTTCACACTCCTCCGGTTGAGACTGAAGAATAGATCTTGCTAATGACCTTGCTGATGGTGGCTATTCATCACTGGATCCATCAGGCCACTTTTGCTGTCTTCTTCTTGCCATCATGTTTTGGACCGCTTGTCTGGTGCTGCCACAGCTGCTACACCCCCTACTACCACTACCATTACCGTTACTGCCACTACCATTACCCCTACATAGCCACCACCACAATGACTACTACCCCAACACAGCAGCACACACATCTACTTGCCACCTTGTTTGTTTCACCCTGTGTTACTACTGGGGCCGGTACCGCTGACGCTACTACTATACATCTTACCCTGTCCACATTCACACTGTACTGCTGTCGCTTCAAACTGAATGGGAGAATTTTTCAAGGCTCCTTCAGAACAAGACATTCTTTCTTCTTACAATAAACATCTGTGTGAGTTTAAATACGGGCAGACATTCTGCTCAATTTAACACATCATTTTTGGATGCTCATGTCGAACGAGCCTCTGTTTCTACTGACATTAACATGTATTATACTCCAGAGCTGTGGCCTTTTTCAGATCTCCTGGACCTTTACTCCAGAGAGACTGTAAACTTGTATATCTACAGAATGAGAGACAGAAGGGCGACAAGCATTCTTAGGCCCTGCTGCAGTGGAATGAAAACGGGTAAAGACACCTTCATGTTACAGGTACGATTTGGCCAGTTGTACTGTTAGAACCGTACGCCGTTCTGCGAATTGCAGACTTTGAGACAGTTGCTAGCCAGTGATGCTAGCAACAGAATTAGACTGTAGCAAGAGGGAAAGTGAATTGAGGGTCATTGTTTGAAGCATCCACTGAGCGCATGCTGAAACATCTAAGTTTACAATCTACTGCTGAATGTACCTCAATCTACCTTTTGCATAAAGTAAAGGAAAAACACTTATTTGTTCTGCAATCTCTGCTTGGTTTCTTCGGACTACCTTTTCATTGCACTGAACCCCAGGGAGCGATGGACGGCCTGAGGTAGTACACAACAGCATCATCATCAAGCCCCTACCACTCCCATCCTCTGCACCAGCTCCCACAGGGGCTCATTAGATGGTGAAATTATGCTTATTTTTTTCTGTAGCAGAATGTAATTTCCTTGCCAGTTTCAGTGGATAATTGACTCATTTGTTATAATACCCTCCTGAAAAAGAAAATAGCTGACCACCCAAAAATCACCAACTTCTTGGATCCAGAACAGCATGGCTTCACCGAGGGCAGATCATGTTACACTAATCTTATCGAGTTCTTGACTATGTCAAAAAAGTGTTGGACGAAGGTGTCATAATGGATATTGCCTACCTGGACTACAGCACAGCCTTTGATACACTGCCACATAAACAGATACATTATTGAAGACTGGACATAACTGCTGGATAGTTCAGAGGATTCAGAGGGTTGTTAATGGGGTACATTCTGAGGAGAGACGAGTCACAAGTGGTGGACCTCATGGGTCAGTCCTGGACCCTATTCTTCTTAATATTTTTGTAGGTGACACAATAGGAGGTTTTGTAGGTAAAGTTTGTCTGTTTGCTGATGACCCAAAAGTGTGTAATAGGGTTGATATTCCTGGAGGAGTTTGTAGCATGGAAAAAGATTTAGATTCTCTGGATAAATGGACCAAACAATGGAAACTGCAGTCCAATCTTTCCAAATCTAAAATAAGAAGTATAAGAATATCAGGGTATCATATTGGAGTTCTGTCAAGACTTCAGAAGAAAAGGATGTAAGGGTCCTGATTACTGTTGAGCGAATCAAACTTCGGATCAGAGATCCAAAGTCGATTCATTCAAACACTTCGGTTTTAATGCTGTCTCCATACAATGTATTGCCTCCATGTAGGAAAAGTTTGTCTCATCCGTAGCCGCATGAGACTTTGGTGAATTATTTCTGCGTCTTTAAAACATATTAAAATAGCAATCCGAAGTCGGGTTTGGTACTGAGATTTTGCTATTTTAAAATGTTTAAAGACACAGATGAGATTGCCAAATTTATTCACCAAAGTCTTGCCCGACTTCGAGTGAGACGAATTTTGTAGACACAGAGGCAATAGATTTTTATGCTATAAGAAGACAGCATTAAAACAGAAGTGTCTGAGTGAATCAACTTTGGATCTCTGATATCAGACAGCTTCAAAATGAGTGCACAGTGTATATCCGGAAGTATAATGCAACGTTCCGCCCCCCAGGACCGATCATGTCCCAAGTTTGTAGGAATGCCGAGTGGTGTGGTGCAGCCCCAACAGTTTTCTGTGTGTCATGGTACTCCTAACTGAACACCGTCGCTCCCCATGGTTAGGCTCCAAAGCAATAAAAAAGGGGAGAGTAATGGTGGAGGTGGAGAAAAAGTTGTTTTCTGACTTTTAGAAAATTCAACAGATTTGCTTGAATCAACTTACATCCAGACAATATTCATGCTTAATATATGGATAAACAGGCAGGTAAACTTGAGTACTCTACTTTCTCTCTCTCTCTCTCTCTCTCTCTCTCTCTCTCTCTCTACTGTTCTAAATTTGGCTCAATTCTGGTAGTTGGACTTTAGGACTGTTCTGGTATATCTGGAGTGGGGTGCCTTTGGCTGTTGACCCCATCGCAATGCTCTGTCAGTAAATCTGTAAGGAGTCAGGGTGCTCTATGAGCTACTTCCCTCTGGAGAGCCTCCTGCTGCAGCAGTGGAAGCTTTCTCCTCGCTGCTATATCTTGGCAGGTCTTTTCTGCTACACTGTTTAGCCTAGACTGGCATAAACTAGAACTGCAATCCCTCCCTTTGGTAGGAAACAGGGCTGGCCCACTTCTGCCCAACAAGAGGGAGAATGGAATGGTAAGTTCCATTCTGTCTAAAGATCTCTGTCTCTGCCAGATACACACTGCCATCTGCTGGGCAATCATGAACATTACACGAGCATAACAGTTTCAGAGCAATATTATCAATTCACAATGGCAAAAGACCTGGAATAAGTACACAGGTGACATTGTGGTTGGCCATTAAAGACAGAAGCAGGGTGTAAGAATGCAAATAGTACTCTGGGATATTACAATAACCAATAGGAAGGGAGAGGTTGTGATCCCACTGTAAAAACAGCTAGTGAGAAGACATCTGGAATATCGTGTGGAACAGGTACAGAGATGGGCTACAAAAATGGTGGAGGGTCTGAAGGATGAAACATACCAGGAGAGACTAAAAGATCTTAATCTGTAACGCCTTGAGGAAAGAAGGGAAAGGGGCCACATGATCAAAACCTTTAAATATGTTAAAGGCATAAATAAGGTTCAGGATGGAAGTGTTTTTAATTCAAAAAAATTAACACAAGAATAAGGGGACACAATCTTAAAATAATTGCGGAAGGGGGGATCAGAACCAGAACCAGGAAATATTTTTACACTCAAAGAGTATTTCAGTATTCAGCCCATGTGGTTGGGAAGTCTATCCTAATATAAGCAATAATATAAGGGTAGACTAGATTGACCAGGGGTCTTTTTCTGCTGTCAATCTTCTATATTTGTAATAAAAATATGAAACAGAAGAATATGGTTTTGATAAAACAATAATAAACAATAATAAACTCTATAAAGTTGGAACAATTTCAATGCAAACATTGCTCTAGGGAGTAAATTGTAGAAAAGAATTATAAAAACACGTACTACATTTTTTTTTTTTACCAGGGACCGACACTAAAAAAATTCCTACTACATTACTTCCTTGTAAGGAAAAAAATATAACTACTATAATACTGCCTCCTATGTATAAGAATATAACTACTATAACACTGCTCCTATGTACAAGAATATAACTACTATAATACTGCCTCCTATGTACAAGAATATAACTACTATAATACTGCTCCTATGTACAAGAATATAACTACTATAATACTGCCTTCTATGTACAAGAATATAACTACTATAATACTGTTCTTATGTACAAGAATATAACTAGTATAATACTGCTCTTATGTACAAGAATATAACTACTATAATACTGCTCCTATGTACAAGAATATAACTACTATAATACTGCTCCTATGTACAAGAATATAACTACTATAATACTCCTATGTACAAATATAACACATAATACTGCTCCTATGTACAAGAATATAACTACTATAATACTGCTCCTATGTACAAGAATATAACTACTATAATACTGCTCCTATGTACAAGAATATAACTACTATAATACTGCTCCTATGTACAAGAATATAACTACTATAATACTGCTCCTATGTACAAGAATATTACTACTATAATACTGCTCCTATGTACAAGAATATAACTACTATAATACTGCCTCCTATGTACAAGAATATAACTACTATAATACTGCTCCTATGTACAAGAATATAACTACTATAATACTGCCTCCTATGTACAAGAATATAACTACTATAATACTGCTCCTATGTACAAGAATATAACTATAATACTGATCCTATGTACAAGAATATAACTACTATTATACTGCTCCTATGTACAAGAATATAACTACTATAATACTGCCTTCTATGTACAAGAATATAACTACTATAATACTGCTCCTATGTACAAGAATATAACTACTATAATACTGCTCCTATATACAAGAATATAACTACTATAATACTGCTCCTATGTACAAGAATATAACTACTATAATACTGCTCCTATGTACAAGAATATAACTACTATAATACTGCTCCTATGTACAAGAATATAACTACTATAATACTGCTCCTATGTACAAGAATATAACTACTATAATAATGCTCCTATGTACAAGAATATAACTACTATGATGCTGCCTACTATGTACAAGAATATAACTACTATAATACTGCTCCTATGTACAAGAATATAACTACTATAATAATGCTCCTATGTACAAGAATATAACTACTATGATGCTGCCTACTATGTACAAGAATATAACTACTTTAATTCTGCTTCTTTTATTTGTTTTTTTTTTAATATGTATAGCGTTATAATGCTGGTATTGCCAAGTTAAGTAAACTATTAGTATAGTGAGATATATAGCTCATATATTTAGCTGCAGGTTTTTCTTTTATGGAATTTTCTTTAAGTTGTAGATCATTTTTTCTGTTGCAATTTTGTGTTACAGCAGTGGTAGTATTTGGGTTTTAAAGTGGACTGAGGGGCTTATAGTTCAATTAACCTTCAACATTCTCTGTCTTAATGAATAGTACAATATGTGTACATGAGGAATAACACTATTTCTATATGACTTGTCTCTGGCATTTTTTTATCAGTTTTCCCCTGTGTATGCTATATGTCTAGTTTGTAGTTCTCTCAGAGATGGTGGGTGGAGACTAGCTTTCATCCACTGCACATAAAAAGTAGAGGAGAATCTGCATCCTAACCTTCTCTTACTCAGAGCCCCAAGATCATGGAGGACATTACAGAGAGGTACTGACCTGTTTGAATTTAGTACTTGTGCCCAGTCTTTTGTAGCTGAGTAGTATTGCAGTCTCTTATTAGTTCCATCCTACTCATGCTTTGGCTTATTCCTGACCCTTCCCCTCTCCATAGACTTGTATTAATATGTTTAATATGATCCTTTTGTAAGCTGATCTGTATCTAGATGGATTCTAGATCTAGTATATTTCGAACAGAAAATCAATTAACAGGGCTGTGGGTTGGAAGCGAAAAACAGCTGATAACATGAGAACTCAACATTTCTCTCTGATAAGACATATTACAAAGTTTCTTGTAGTCAGTTGTATTATTGTTTTATGTAAAATTGTGAGAAAAGTTAGTGATTTACAGCTCCTTATGCTTTATAAGAGGAGACCAGTACCCTAAATGATTGAATTACATTTAGGGCAGTCACAGATCTTGTACTGTGGCTTCAATTTTTACCTATGTTTTCACATACTGTAAGAATGTTCTGTCAAGTTTGAATGAGTGTCAAGTTTGTGTTTTTTCTCTCCATGCCATTATTTGCAGGCCAATCATCTGACTCCAATAGACAAAGCAGTTAAGCTAGAGTCACAGACTGTAATCCCTGCTGGCAGTTTATTATTCTATGAAGATGATTTAATGTTTAGTTTGATCTATGAACTGTTGTTTATTTCCCATAGATTGAATACAACAACAAAGTAGAAGAACTTGTTCGGGTTTGGAATCCATGGGGCAAAGGAGAATGGAACGGGCGCTGGAGCGATAAGTATATATCAATCCTCCTTGATTTATTACTTATTATATTTGTGACAGCACTTTAAAGGTTTTTTTCTAGTATTATGTAAGTAAAGCTTAAAGTAGTATTCCGACCTTAGATATTTATGGAATACTGGCAGACTGTGCCATTAGTGTCTTATAGATGTCTCCTCTGGGATTACCCTGAGGTCCTGTCCCATTTGTCTCACCAGAAGCAGCCTCCTGCATCTTGGAGGAGCGTGAATGAGGACGTGTCTGCTTATGTCTATAGCCCTCTCTATTCACTTGTATGGGAGCATAGCCCCCCTAATATAAGCATTTTATGCTCTGATGCTCTCCTTTGGTGGTGTCACTGGCACTAAAGGGTGGGCTTTAACACTGCCCTAGCCTGTAAAACGGCTAGGACAGCGCTAAAGGCTGCCCATCAGAGGAGGTAACGTCACCGGTAACACTGATAGGTGAAAGCCTCGTGTAGTAGCGTTCTGGCACATAGACTGCCGTAGGAGGCATTTAATTTATGACGAGGCCTGCATTTCATAGTAAATTGCTTGCCTCCTCTGCTAGCGTAGACTATATCAAGACCACCAAAACAGATACTAATTATATCAAACAACATTGTAGAAGTTTTATCATAGCTCATGGCTGCATTTTACAAAGTTTGAGAGTTAATTTGATGCTTTCTATCTGTTATATTTAGAACTTCAGACTTTCAGCCACTAGTTTAATCTCTCTATTGAGATAGGTACCCTAATGAAAGCAATCAAGTATCAGTGGCTAAATAGCATATTCAGCTCTGATACATGTATACATACATGCAACTTATTTCAGTTCAGCAAATATAACAAATTGGTCAGTAGCTAGCTGGCTCAATGACTTTTTAGTAGCTGGCTAAATAGATAATCCCACTTCTGACACCATAACAGATGATCCCACTTCTGATATCTTAAAGGAAATCTGTCACATGATTTTAGTGTTTTAAACTAAAACTATAGCCATGTTCAGTAAAGTACCTTGAGTCTAGATGTGGTCTCCAATCTTTCTTTTCAGCTTCCGTTTTCGTTTTATTTTACTTTTTCTGATATGTAAATTTCCTCTGAAGGAGCCCAGAGGGGCGTTAGGGAGCCCAGTAACGCCCCCTCCTGTGCCCAGCACGCCTTCTTCATGCTCCAAAACGCGCCTATTTAGGGACGGACTAACGGCCCATATTAGCATTGTAGGCCGCCGCCCCCCTCAACTACGTGACGTGACGGCAGCTCTGGAAACCACTCGCAGAGCTGCCTGCTTTGCCTGGCCGAAATCTCGCGATATTTCCCCTGCGCGAGATTTCGGCCGGGCGAAGCAGGCAGCTCTGTGAGTGGTTTCCAGAGCTGCCGTGAGGTAGTTGAGGGGGGCGGCGGCCTACAATGCTAATATGGGCCGTTAGTCCGTCCCTAAATAGGCACGTTTTGGAGCATGAAGAAGGCGTGCTGGGCACAGGAGGGGGTCGTTACTGGGCTCCCTAACGCCCCTCTGGGCTCCTTCAGAGGAAATTTACATATCAGAAAAAGTAAAATAAAACGAAAACGGAAGCTGAAAAGAAAGATTGGAGACCACATCTAGACTCAAGGTACTTTACTGAACATGGCTATAGTTTTAGTTTAAAACACTAAAATCATGTGACAGATTTCCTTTAATAGATGATCCCACTTGTGATATCATAACAGTTGATCTAACTTCTGACATTGCAACAGATTATCCCACTTCTGACATCATAACAGATGATCCCACTTCTGACATCATAACAGATGATCCCGCTTCTGACATCCTAATAGATGATCCTACTTCTGACATCATAACAGATGATCCCACTTCTGACATCATAACAGATGATCCAACTTCTGACATCAAAACAGATGATTCCACTTCTGACATCGCAACAGATGACCCCACTTCTGACATCGCAACAGTTGATCCCACTTCTGACATCATAACAGTTGATCCCACTTCTGATATCATAGCAGATGATCCCACTTCTGACATCATAACAGATGATCCCACTTCTGACAACATAACAGATGATCCAACTTCTGACATCAAAACAGATGATCCCACTTCTGACATCGCAACAGATGATCCAACTTCTGACATCAAAACAGATTATCCCACTTCTGATATCACTACATGCAGTTTGCCCCATTTTTTTAGAAGTACACCTGAATGAGTCAAAAAGCAATTAAAATGAGCTACCAAATCATGTCAATCACTGAGGACTTCTACTTTTCCTCTATCATACTTTATTCTGGGTTTTATATACCGAAAGTTGTAGCTGTGTTGATGCCATTAAACTGGCGCGTGTTTCATTAGCAGAGAGAATAAATTTAACTTTCCTATAATTATACGACCGCCCCTAGAAATAATTGCTATTCTTGATGTGGAAATAATGACTCTCTGCAGATCTGTTGTTGATTTTTCATTGGGCTGCTCACAATAAATATAATGGTATAGTATAAGTGGTGGAACATGTCATCCTGGCACGGTATTAATACACGGAATGTGAATAATAGCTGCTTACAAAAATTCAATTGCTAAACACAAGCAGGACTGTTTTAAGGGCAGAAGTGTCATTTTGCATTTTTCAACTTTTTAGTTCTTAGCAACTGCTTTTTATGGCAGCAATCCAAATCTAGCTCCAGAAGGTAGAAAATTAGTATCTAACAATGGTTAGAAGCAGAACATTTAAATGATTATACTGATTTAAGCCATTATAGTATATTATAGTATAATACAGTATAGAATTATAGTAGCCTGAATGGGTGTTTTCTCCTAACAACACACCATGTGGTCAGTAGTGAAATCTAGCTGGCATCTAAAACCAGTCCGGAGTCTCTTTGCTGAGTGTCCGATGGTGCTCAATTTAACAAGAAACTTCAAAACACTCCATGTGTAGAAAAATCACTACACTCATCATTCACATGCACAGACACTTTCTCATGTCCTTGTGCACGTCTTTGGCCATCCTGTGTGTGTTTTTAATTACCCAAGTTTTTTTTTACCGTATATGGGGCTAATATAAGACCACACGTTTGTATACTGGTGAGTGCTGTGATTTCTCTACACATGGACGAGTGTTTGTATCTGCATCAGACCTCATGCACACGACTATATCCGCATTTCAGTCCACAAACCACAGATCTGCAAAATACAGTTATTTTTCGCAAGATTTCCACACTTTTCTCTCATCCATCATGGACCAGAATAGGTAATGTTCTATAATTTGCAGAACGGACAAATGGATGCGGACAGCACACAGGTGATATCTGAGTTCTGTCCAATTTTTTGTGGACTCAGAAATAAATGGTTCCTTGTGTGATCTGCAATAAATGTGGATCGAACACGGATGCAAAATATAGTTTCATGATTTATAAGTGACGCTTATTAATAAATTGCACCACCCCCCCAAAAAAATAGCAACAATAACCTCTACACCATATGGATATGCCCTCTGTCCATCCAGTTCAGCCTGTAAGGCAAGAAAACCCCTATGAGGTAGAAGCCAATTTTTCTCACTTTAGGAGAAAAAATTGCATGAATCATACAATTCAAGGATATATTCGCACAGATTTGTATGGAAGGTTATTTTTTGATATGCAGCACTTGCAATACCACAGCTGACCTTTTGGAGTGCTAGAGTGTAGAACATAAATGATGGAATCAGTGGACAACTAATGCGCCACCTAGTGGTACAAGTATTTACAACAGTCCTTTTACTTTCTGTCCTATAAAACCCAACATGATATGAAGGACTCCTATGTAAAACTACCGTGTTTCCTTCTGTACTCAAAATGTTTCTTTTCTCTATTCCAGATCACCACAATGGGGCAGAGTCCGGCCCGAAATAAAGCATAAGCTGAATGTTGACAGGAATGACGGCGAATTCTGGTATATTTATATACATTCATTCCATACTCCATCATTGAACCCTAGGGTTAATAGAGTTGTTCACATCATATAAGTCTCAGTTCTTTATTAGCAGGACATATTTAACACAGTACTTTTATTATTTTCTCCCTTTATCTATTTTTTGTTCCAAATCTAAAAAAAATTTGACCCAAGAAGCTTTTTAATTCAGTTATAGAGAGAGTTTAGAGATCCCGTTTAAAGGGTTCTTTACTTTGGACAATCTCTACATGTTAGAACTGCCCCTGTTTTAAAAAGCAGAGCACAAAATTTCTCCTGCTGGGACCTCCAGTGATCAGCTGTAATCCTTAGGGAAACTTGGCCTTGGTAGTAAGTGTTCAGGTTCCCTTCAGCACCACCACAGGTGAAATGAAGCATTACACCGCATCCTTTAAACAAATAGACTGTTCAGGACAGAGACCAACATTCTTTATGACTTTTCTCCCATCTGGCCAAGAGACCCCCCCCCCCATTAATTAGTTTTTTGTTAAATTGTAACAAAAGCACAAAAAAAGGAAACCATTAGGGAGCAACATACTGTATGCCAAAAAACTGAACCAAAAGGGAGGTGTTGCTTTGCTTTGTGCAATGCTTAACATACTGGGTCAGTGGGGGAGGGCTTGTGCTGCAATCAAGTGCCTCACAGACATATCCTGTCTAAGGCCCTATTCACACGACCGTATGTATTCCGTGTCCGTATAAAAACGGAACGGAAGACATACGGAATGTCTTCCGTAGTGTTCCGCATTTTTGCGGACCCATTGACTTTTAATGGGGCTACGGACGTGTTTTGCGGCCAAGTATAGGACATGTTTCATTTTTTTTGCGGGAGAACTTCTATAATATACGGATGCGGAATGCACACGGTGTGCATTCCGCATTTTTTTTCTACTATGGAAAAATGAATGGGTCCATATGGTTCCACATCTTATCCGCAAAAATGCGGATAAGATATGGAAATGAACATACGGTCGTGTGAATGGGGCCTAAGGCTTGTGAGATGATCATGTCCAGGGAATTATTTATATATTCTCCTTTATTACACTATGAGGCAGGATAGCATTATTAAGGAAGGAATTGCTGGGATATTTTTCTGCCTCTGAATAATCAACTTGCAGTGTTGGAAAAAGGCTGCGTAATTAGTAAGCCTTTAAATGTGACTTGAAGGGGGTACATATTTATGTATTCACATGTTCAAAAGTGCATTAAAGGGGTTGCCTAGTCCTTTGAAATTGTTGACAAAAGCTTAGGATGGTATGAAAAAACAGCAATCTTCACCTTACCGATCCTCTGATGCTATTGGGTACCCTGTCAACCTCTGTATCTTGGCCTACAGTGATTTTGACATAGACATGAGACTTCACTGGCAGTAACAAATGCCACTGGAGTCAACAATAACTGGTTGCAGCAGACACCACTGAGGTCACCAGTAACTTGATGCAGCGAACACAACTGAGGTTACTAGTAACTTGCTTCAGCGAACACCACTGAGGTCACCAGTACCTGGCTGCAGCAGACACCACTAAGGTCACCAGTAACTGGCTGCAGCAGACACCACTGAGGTCACCAGTACCTGGCTGCAGCAGACACCACTGAGGTCACCAGTAACTTGCTATAGCAGACACCACTGAGGTCACCAGTACCTGGCTGCAGCAGACACCACTGAGGTCACCAATAACTGGCTACAGCAGACACCACTGAGGTCACCAGTAACTTGCTATAGCAGACACCACTGAGGTCACCAGTAACTTGCTATAGCAGACACCACTGAGGTCACCAGTACCTGGCTGCAGCAGACACCACTGAGGTCACCAGTAACTGGCTACAGCAGACACCACTGAGGTCACCAGTAACTTGCTTCAGCGAACACCACTGAGGTCACCAGTACCTGGCTGCAGCAGACACCACTGAGGTCACCAGTAACTTGCTTCAGCGAACACCACTGAGGTCACCAGTACCTGGCTGCAGCAGACACCACTGAGGTCACCAGTAACTGGCTATAGCAGACACCACTGAATTCACCAGCAACCATCATTGCCAGGGGTCATGATACAGAGGCTTGAAAGCAATCTAAAAAGCAGTAGCACAGGAGCAAAGAGGATTCATAAAACAGGATGCATATTTATACATTCAATTTAGTGCATTAAAGGTGGCCTCTTCCCTTGAATTTGAAAATAACTGGCTGCAACAGACAACACAGAGGTCACCAGGTACTGGGTGCAACAGACACCACTGAGTTCATCAGTAACTGGCTGCAACAGACACTACTGAGGTAATCAGTAACTGACTGCAACAGACACCACTGATGTCATTAGTAACTGGCTGCAGCAGACACTACTGATGTCATTAGTAACTGCTGAAGCAGACACCACTGAGGTCACCAATAATTGGCTGCAGCCGACACCACTGAGGTCACCAATAACTAGCTGCAGCAATTAGTAAGCCTTTAAATGTGACTTGAAGGGGGTACATATTTATGTATTCCCATGTTCAAAAGTGCATTAAAGGAGTTGCCTAGTCCTTTGAAATTGTTGACAAAAGCTTAGGATGGTATGAAAAAACAGCAATCTTCACCTTACCGATCCTCTGATGCTATTGGGTACCCTGTCAACCTCTGTATCTTGGCCTACAGTGATTTTGACATAGACATGAGACTTCACTGGCAGTAACAAATGCCACTGGAGTCAACAATAACTGGTTGCAGCAGACACCACTGAGGTCACCAGTAACTTGCTTCAGCGAACACCACTGAGGTCACCAGTACCTGGCTGCAGCAGACACCACTGAGGTCACCAGTACCTGGCTGCAGCAGACACCACTGAGGTCACCAGTAACTTGCTATAGCAGACACCACTGAGGTCACCAGTAACTTGCTATAGCAGACACCACTGAGGTCACCAGTAACTTGCTATAGCAGACACCACTGAGGTCACCAGTACCTGGCTGCAGCAGACACCACTGAGGTCACCAGTAACTGGCTGCAGTAATTAGTAAGCCTTTAAATGTGACTTGAAGGGGGTACATATTTATGTATTCACTGAGGTTACCAGTACCTGGCTGCAGCAGACACCACTGAGGTCACCAGTAACTTGCTATAGCAGACACCACTGAGGTCACCAGTAACTTGCTGCAGCAGACACCACTGAGGTCAGCAATAACTTACTGCAGCAGACACCACTGAGGTCAGCAATAACTGGCTGCAGCAGACACCACTGAGGTCAGCAATAACTGGCTGCAGCAGACACCACTGAGGTCAGCAATAACTGGCTGCAGCAGACACCACTGAGGTCACCAATAATTGGTTGCAGCCGACACTACTGAGGTCATCAATATCTAGCTGCAGCAGACTCCACTGAGGTCATCAGTAACTGGCTGCAGCAGTCACCTGCCAGGGTGGAAACATTATTGCAAGGGTCAGAGTACAGAGACTTGCACAAGATCAAAACGGCAGCAGCAGGGGACCAAAGAGGATTCAAAAAATATTACCCTTTTTTGTTTTTGTTACCATTCTAAGCTTTTGACCAAATACTTCAAGGGTCTGGACAACCCTTTTAATTATTACTTTTGGAGGATAACCCTTCATCTATTTGGACCTTGTTTTTGCTCTTAGGATGTCCTGCCAAGATTTCGTACAAAATTTTGCTCTCCTATATATCTGTAACCCCATGCCGAGTTACCTGGATTCTGGAAGACAATTTAATGTCTGGGAGACCACCAGCTACTACGGCCAGTGGGTGAGAGGCAGCAGCGCCGGAGGATGTAACCCTGCAGGTTTGTCAAACATTAGATGACTGTGTATACTAAAGAAAATGAATCTGAAGTTTTTTATGTAATTGTTAGGTAGGTCTTCAGTAAGTGAATAGTGGGACCTACCCTTCACTGCAGTATATGACACCGCAACGTCCATAAATCTCTCACCATGTATAGTGTGCGATAAGTCAGTTCAATCCATTCAATGGCTGAGCTGTAGTACCTGACAGTACCATAGGAGGGCACATGGTGCTATGTCAAATACTGCCCTCCCTATTGCCCTTTGTCAGGCTGATTCGTAGGGTCCCAAGAATCACACATTGAGAAGCTTATTCTTTTAAACAATGGACATTTAGAAACAACTTTTATGTCATGTTGCACCGTCAGGAGAATTTTTGGTAACTAAACCTGTCTCTATTATATACAGATGATATGTGGAAAAATCCCCAGTATGTGATCACAGTGCCAGAGTCCCAAGAAACAAAGAGGGGGTACAATGTGACCGTGGCTCTCATGCAAAATATGAGCAATGAAAGGAAATGCAATCCTCGCTGGTTGCATATTGGCTTTGCCTTCTGTAAGGTATGAATAATGAGAAATAGTGAAAGGGAGGAGTGCTCTAAACAAATGTTAGCCATTGTCCTGTAAAACTAGGCGAGATATATTGTATGTACAAGAATATAACTACTATAATACTGCTCCTATGTACAAGAATATAACTACTATAAACCTGCTCCTATGTACAAGAATATAACTACTTTAATACTGCTCCTATGTACAAGAATATAACTACTATAACACTGCTCCTATATACAAGAATATAACTACTATAATACTGCTTCTATGTACAAGAATATAACTACTATAATACTGCTTCCTATGTACAAGAATATAACTACTATAATACTGCCTCCTATGTACAAGAATATAACTACTATAATACTGCCCCTATGTACAAGAATATAACTAATATAATACTGCTACTATGTACAAGAATATAACTAATATAATACTGCTCCTATGTACAAGAATATAACTACTATAATACTGCTCCTATGTACAAGAATATAACTACTATAATACTGCTCCTATGTACAAGAATATAACTACTATAACACTGCTCCTATGTACAAGAATATAACTACTATAATACTGCTCCTATGTACAAGAATATAACTACTATAATACTGCCTCCTATGTACAAGAATATAACTACTATAATACTGCTCCTATGTACAACAATATAACTACTATAATACTGCTCCTATGTACAAGAATATAACTACTATAATACTGCTTCTATGTGCAAGAATATAACTACTACAATACTGCTCCTATGTACAAGAATATAACTACTATAATACTGCTCCTATGTACAAGAATATAACTACTATAATACTGCTCCTATGTACAAGAATATAACTACTATAATACTGTTACTATGTACAAGAATATAACTACTATAATTCTGCTCCTATGTACAAGAATATAACTACTATAATACTGCTCCTATGTACAAGAATATAACGACTATAATACTGCTCCTATGTACAAGAATATAACTACTATAATACTGCCCCCTATGTACAAGAATATAACTACTATACAATTGCTTCTATGTACAAGAAAATAACTACTATAATACTGTTCCTATGTACAAGAATATATCTATTATAATACAGCCTCCTATGTACAAGAATATAACTACTATAATACTGCTCCTATGTACAAGAATATAACTACTATAATACTGGCTCCTACGTACAAGAATCTAACTACTGTAATACTGCTCCTATGTACAAGAATATAACTACTATAATACTGCTCCTATGTACACGAATATGACTACTATAATACTGCTCCTATGTACAAGAATATAACTACTATAATACTGCTCATATGTACAAGAATATAATTACTATAATACTGCTGATATGTACAAGAATATAACTACTATAATACTGCTCCTATGTACAAGAATATAACTACTATAATACTGCTCCTATGTACAAGAATATAACTACTATAATACTGCCCCCTATGTACAAGAATATAACTACTATAATACTGCCTCCTATGTATAAGAATATAACTACTATAATACTGCCTCCTATGTACACGAATATAACTACTATAATACTGCCCCCTATGTACAAAAATATAACTACTATAATACTGCTCCTATGTACAGGAATATAATTAATATTATACTGCCTCCTATGTACAAGAATATAACTACTATAATACTGCTCCTATGTACAAGAATATAACTACTATAATACTGCTCCTATGTACAAGAATATAACTACTATAATACTGCTCCTATGTACAAGAATATAACTACTATAATACTGCTCCTATGTACAGGAATATAATTAATATTATACTGCCTCCTATGTACAAGAATATAACTACTATAATACTGCCCCTATGTACAAGAATATAACTACTATAATACTGCTTCTATGTACAAGAATATAACTACTATAATACTGCTCCTATGTACAGGAATATAATTACTATTATACTGCCTCCTATGTACAAGAATATAACTACTATAATACTGCTCCTATGTACAAGAATATAACTACTATAATACTGCTCCTATGTACAAGAATATAACTACTATAATACTGCTCCTATGTACAAGAATATAACTACTATAATACTGCTCCTATGTACAGGAATATAATTACTATAATACTGCCTCCTATGTACAAGAATATAACTACTATAATACTGCCCCTATGTACAAGAATATAACTACTATAATACTGCTCCTATGTACAAGAATATAACTACTATAATACTGCTCCTATGTACAAGAATATAAGTACTATAATACTGCTTCTATGTACAAGAATATAAGTACTATAATACTGCTCCTATGTACAAGAATATAACTACTATAATACTGCTCCTATGTACAAGAATATAACTACTATAATACTGCCTCCTATGTACAAGAATATAACTACTATAATACTGCTCCTATGTACAAGAATATAACTACTATAATACTGCTCCTTTGTACAAGAATATAACTACTATAATACTGCCTCCTATGTACAAGAATATAACTACTATAATACTGCTCCTATGTACAAGAATATAACTGCTATAATACTGCCTCCTATGTACAAGAATATAACTACTATAATACTGCCTCCTATGTGCAAGAATATAACTACTATAATACTGCTCCTATGTACAAGAATATAACTACTATAATACTGCTCCTATGTATAAGAATATAACTACTATAATACTGCCTCCTATGTACAAGAATATAACTACTATAATACTGCCTCCTATGTACAAGAATATAACTACTATAATACTGCTCCTATGTACAAGAATATAACTGCTATAATACTGCTCCTTTGTACAAGAATATAACTACTATAATACTGCCTCCTATGTACAAGAATATAACTACTATAATACTGCTCCTATGTACAAGAATATAACTACTATAATACTGCCTCCTATGTACAAGAATATAACTACTATAATACTGCCTCCTATGTACAAGAATATAACTACTATAATACTGCTCCTATGTACAAGAATATAACTATTATAATACTGCTCCTATGTATAAGAATATAACTACTATAATACTGCCTCCTATGTACAAGAATATAACTATTATAATACTGCCTCCTTTGTACAAGAATATAATTACTATAATACTGCTCCTATGTACAAGAATATAACTACTATAATACTGCCTCCTATGTACAAGAATATAACTATTATAATACTGCTCCTATGTATAAGAATATAACTACTATAATACTGCCTCCTATGTACAAGAATATAACTACTATAATACTGCCTCCTGTGTACAAGAATATAACTACTATAATACTGCTCCTATGTACAAGAATATAACTACTATAATACTGCCTCCTATGTACAAGAATATAACTGCTATAATACTGCTCCTATGTACAAGAATATAACTACTATAATACTGCTCCTGTGTACAAGAATATAACTACTATAATACTGCTCCTATGTACAAGGATACAACTACTATAATACTAATATACAGTAATATAATAATAAAAAAAAATAATTTTCATAGTTTGTATTATTTTTCAGTATTAAAACAAAAAAAAGCTATAAATGTGGTATTGTTGTAATTGTGCTGACCATAGAATGAAGGGCACAGGTAAGTTTTAACTCATAGGAAAGCAGTAACAAAACCAAACTGTGGCGTAATTGCATCCCATGAAATTGTATGAAATATTAAGTGGTGCCATTAGAAATGACAACTTGTCCCACAAAAAACAAGCCCTCATACGGCTAAGTGAATGGAAAAATAAAAATGTTATGGCTCCAGGAAGGCAGGGAGGAAAAATGAAAATGCAAAAATAAAAAAAAAATCCCTGTGACTCTAGGGGTTAAAGTGAATTAAACTGTATAATCATGTTGTCCTTCCGTGCACAATTCTATACTGGTTAATTTCCCATTATATGTTTATTGCGATTGATGCTACATTTTTCAGTTATGGAAGATCAAATGCCTGCAGAATAAAAATTTTGAGATATGTTGATAATCTACATCTGCCACTAGACGGACCTCAGGCGCTCACTACATACTCGCTGTTGTGTTTTTGAGTTCATTATAAAAATGATATGCAATATGCTCCCCCTAGTGGTGGCTGGTGATAGTCAGAAAGTTATCTTTAGAATCTGCAAATTGCATTGGAGTTGAAGCTTTGTATCACACCGCTCATCTATAGAATGTGCACATATTTTACAGTAGATGAACGACTAATATTTTTCTTTTTTCTTTTTTTTCCAGGTTGCAGCCAAGGTATGAAATTCCCATTTTTTAAGATACTTAAAGCTATGTATGATATGAGTCCTGGGGTTTCATTCTACAGTATTTGGTACCCCCTGGTATTAACATATTAATAATAGTAAGGAACAGCTGATCCACGTCTACCCACAGGACAGACTAGTAGATGTAAATTAAAGTAGCCATTTGCAATAAATGTAGATGTTATGTGGCAAATTCTGACAATTTTGGTTGGATATGATGACAATCTAATTCCTGATCTAAGACTCATAAGTAGAGATGAGATAACCCGAACTTTGCGAGTTTGGGTACCCGGACCCGATCCCGGACTTTTTCACTAAAGTTCGGGTCGGGTGATTTATTATTTTCCGTTATAACATGTTTATAATGGAAAATAATAGCATTCTTAAGACAGAATGCTAAATAAAAATGGCCATTCAGGGGTTAAAAATAATTTCAAAAACCTCGTCCACTTGATCGCGCAGCCGGTATCCTCTTCTATCTTCATTCAGCAGGACCTGCGATGACGTCACCGCGCTTACCACGTGGTGAGCACGGTGACATAATCGCAGGTCCTTTTGCAGGCCCTGCAGAAAGAAGTAAAAAACAGGATGTTTTTAACCCCTGAATGGCCATTTTATTTAGCATTCTGTCTTAGGAATGCTATTATTTTCCGTTATAACATGGTTAACATAGAAAATGGAAAATAATAAAGTGAATAATAAACATGGAAAATAATAAAGTGAAGTTTGGGTCCCCTTTGACTTTAATGGGGTCCGAGTTCGCGGTGAAGATCGGGTAAAGTTCGGGTCCCGAACCTGAACTTTGACCTGAAGTTCGGCCAAACCCGGTGAACCCAAACTTCCATGGGTTCTCTCATCCCTACTCAAGGACATTTTCAGTAGATCTCTTCAAAGTTATCTGGTCACCACTCTCCATCTTTCAGACATTTGGCCATCAAATATGCATAATTGCAAATATGCTATATGGCATAAATGTCTCTAAAGGAACTTTTTGTCCAAAAATATTCCCATTCTGAAGAATGGTATTGACCCACTGTAACCACCGTCCATGTGGTGAACTGTATAGAAATGAATATAGCACCATATATCAGCCAGAGATCAGCTAATCCTAAGAGGTACTGAATGCCCACCGATGTGACCTGCCTTATCAGAGGGTCTGGTCAGGACTGGATGCCATGTGTGAATGGTGGACTACGGAGGCACGTAATAAGCTTTGAGCACTGTAGATTGATTGAACAATTCACCCTCTAGATTGGCTGCAGCTGTTTGTTATTGTCTCACAGCTAACAATTCCAGATATAAAGACATCAGAAAAACCTGGGGATATCCCTCTGCTGAAATATAGAGAAGGTTTTGGGGAGAGAACAGATTCTGGTTTAAAGGGGTTCACTGGAAATAAAGAAAATGAAAATACTTAAATATTAATTTATTATAAATATATTCCCAAATACCCTTCATAAGTCATTATGACTCGTTTTTTCTGGGGAGCAATCATAAGGAGAAATAAAATGGCCGCCGTCCTATTAGTACACACAGAACCTGTCCTAATCACATAGCAGGACAAGTTACTTCATAACACTGAGGTGAAGAGCTGCCTCATCCTCCTCTCGGATACTAAATACAACTGATCTTTAGCTTAATGTCTGTAGAAATGGACTTCATGAGGAGACATAAAGTACAGAGAGGAGGTGGGGATGTGGCTGATGAGCAGCAGCTCTTGTATTCAGTCTTGATTACCACAGTCTGTCCGGTCCGTCCTCTCTGTACTTCATGTCTCCTCATGAGCTCCTTTACTTCGGAGATTCAGCTGAAGATCTTATCTGTATTCAGGATCATAACCCCTGACAAGCAGAGCAGAGAGGAGGATGAGGCAGCTCTTTACCTCAGTGTTGTGAAGTAACTTGTCCTCCTGTGTGATTAGGACAGGTTCTGTGTGCACTAATAGGACGGCGGCCATTTTATTTCCCTGATGATTGCTTCCCAGACAAAACGAGCCATTATAACTAATGAAAGGTATTTGAGAATATATTTATAATAAAATAATATTTAAGTATTTTCATTTTCTTAATTCCTGGAGAACCCCTTTAACTTGAAGCTTTCAAAATCAGCAACAAACCCTATCATGCGCCATGTATTATACAGATGTCTACTCAGGTGGCCGTTAGTACCAGGACCTGGTTACATCCTTTCCTTTTGTACCCCTATTGCTACACTCCTCAGAGGTTGAAGTCCAGGTTATAGTTGCTCCATTTTTTTACTTTAAAGGGGTATTCCCATCTCACACATGTAGTTGTATAGTTAGATATAGCCATACCAATATTATTACTAATAGAATGTATTTATATAAAATGCACCGTTTAGAAGATTTTCCTATTTGTATCTCCATTGTCCCACACACATCAGTCAGGCCGTTGCCCCTGGTTACGACCACCGCGGCCATGTAGTAGTGGTGGCCGGCTTGCTCCTTTTCAAACCCGCTCTGAGGTAACCTGTATGCGCAGACACATCATAGGGGACTTTCACATCTGCGTTTGGACACTACCAGTCCAAAACGCAATGGTCAGGATCCGTCCAAAACGCAGACTTTATAAACAGATCCTGTTCCATACTGTAGAGATGAATTGATCTTTGAACAGGATCCGTTTCTCTGCGTTTTGGAAACGCAGACAAAAATGCTACAACCCTAAGATGTGTCTCCTCATGTTCATGTAATGTGCGTTCACAATACAGCAGTTACCTCAGAGCGGGTTTGAACAAGAGCAAGCCGGCCACCACTACTACATGGCTGCGGTGGCCGTAACCAGGGGCAACGGCCTGACTGATGTGTGTGGGACAATGGATATACAAATAGGGAAATCTTCTAAACGGTACATTTTATATAAATACATTCTATTAGTAATAATACTGGTATGGCTATATCTAACTATACAAACTACATTTGTGAGATGGGAATACCCCTTTAAGTTCTTTCTGAAATGCGAGAGTGAGACCTGGTGACTGTTTTGCTCATGCCTATTTTTCTTCACTTTGGTTAGGTTTTTGGATGTTTTTGGGGAGCAAAGGTCCAATGTACAGTTGATGGATCAGCATCTTCCCAACTGATATTTGGGCAATGTAATGGTCAGGTGTTCCCAATGTGATTGAAAAATTCACATGATCTTGGCAAAATTTTCAGCGTGGTTCAATTGTCCTCCAAACCCCTTTCCCCACATTTTTGCCTGAAACTTTGCATATCCATAAGTGTCTTGTCTGTGGATGGATCCAGGACTAATTCTCTCCCTGGTGCATGTGCAAAGTCCAGAATCCATCTCATCTTTGCATGTGCCCGGGATGACAGATAGTGCCGGCCCCATCCACAGCTTTAAGAACCTCTAAAAATTCTTCCACCTTTGTCAGGGCAGCATTCTTCAGAGAGAAGAGATGTAAAATTTTTGGCGACATAGGCCAAGAGCCACTTGCTTATTAATGATACTTCATAATCTTTTTGGTACTTCTCAAGATAAGTCAATCATAGTCATGGCTATTCTTATATTTGACATAGTTTTGTATCTCATTCAATATTTAAAAAAAAAAAAAAAAAAAAAAAAATCACATCCAAAATACAAAATGTCCAATTTGAAATTGCCTGGCTTTGGCCAGATAGTATGGTTTACATCATATCATCCATTTTTTCCCAAACTGAGGTCTAATTTCTTGTTACTTACAATAGTTTTTTTTAATCTGTTCATCTTGTAGGTTGTTCAAAATGGGTCACAACAAAAATATTCGCAGCAGCATATAACGCAAATTATAAACTCAAATCTAGAACAGTCAAGAGAAGTGACCAGATCTTTCAGGGCTTCACCTGGCACCTATGTCATTGTACCCTTCACCTACAACAAGGGACAAGAGTCGGAATTTCTGCTGAGAATCTTTACAAAGACATCACAGATTGCTAAGTAAGAATTTTTGGACTTTATGTTGGTTTTCTTGGGAAGATTAAATAAGAATCAAATATTTTGCACTCAACAGTAACATAGTTTATAAGGCCGAAAAAATCCCTCCGTCCATCCAGTCCGGCCTGTTATCCTGCAAGTTGATCCAGAGGAAGGCAAAAAAAACCCTGTAAGGTAGAAGTGAATTTTCCTCACTTTAGGGAAAAAAATTCCTTCCCGACTCCAATCAGACATCAGAATAACTCCCTGGATCAACGACCCCTCTCTAGTAACTATAACCTGTAATATTATTACCTCCAGAAATACATCCAGGCCCCTCCTGATCTCTTATAGTGAACTTACCATCACCACCTCCTCAGGGAGAGAGTTCCATAGTCTCACTGCTCTTACCGTAAAGAATCCTCTTCTATGTTTATGTACAAACCTTCTTTCCTCCAGACGCAGAGGATGTCCCCTCGTCACAGTCACAGTCCTGGGGATAAATAGATGATGGGAGAGATCTCTGTACTGACCTCTGATATATTTATACATAGTTATTACATCTCCCCTCAGTCGTCTTTTTTCTAAAGTAAATAACCCTAATTTTGATAATCTTTCTGGGTCCTGTAGTCCACCCATTCCAGTTATTACTTTAGTTGCCCTCCTCTGAACCCTCTCCAGCTCTGCTATGTCTGCCTTGTTCACAGGAGCCCAGAACTGTACACAGTCCTCCATGTGTGGTCTGACTAGTGATGTGTAAAGTGGCAGGACTATGTTCTCATCACGGGCATCTATGCCCCTTTTGATGCAACCCATTATATTATTGGCCTTGGCAGCAGCTGTCTGACACTGGTTTCTGCAGCTTAGTTTTCTGTTCACTAAAATTCCTAGGTCCTTTTCCATGTCAGAGTTACCCAATGTTTTACCATTTAGTATGTACTGGTGACTTGCATTATTCCTTCCCATGTCCATAACATTACATTTGTCAGTGTTAAACCTCATCTGCCACTTCTCTGCCCAAGCCTCCAATCTATCCAGATTAGAGATGAGCGAGCAGTGCTCGTTACGAGCACTGCAACGCTCGGGTCCCGTGTGAAATGCCCGCAGGCATTGCGGATCCGTCCTCATCTGCATGTAAGTCAATGAGGACGGATCGTTTGGTATGACACTCATACCAAACGGTTCCGTCCTCACCCGTCTTAAAGTCAGTGGGGACGGACTTTAGTCAGTGGGGACGGATCATTTGAGTGTCATACCAAATGATCCGTCCTCATTGACTTACATGCAGATGAGGACGGATTCGCAATGCCTGCGGGCATTTCACACGGGACCCGAGCGTTACAGTGCTCGTAACGAGCACTGCTCGCTCATCTCTAATCCAGATCCATCTGTAGCAGTGTACTGTCCTCTGTAGTATATATACAGTATACTGTCCTCTGTAGTATATATATATATACAGTATACTGTCCTCTGTAGTATATAATTAGTTTCTTTGAAGAGGTAAGTTCTAGACAGGACCGCGGCGAATCAATGGATGACGTATATCTGGACTTCTCCAAAACATTTGACACTGTACCACATAAAAGGTTAGTATATAAAATGAGAATGCTTGGACTGGGAGAAAATGTCTGTATGTGGGTAAGTAACTGGCTCAGTGATAGAAAACAGAGGGTGGTTATTAACGGTACATACTCAGATTGGGTCACTGTAACTAGTGGGGTACCACAGGGGTCTGTATTGGGCCCTATTCTCTTCAATATATTTATTAATGATCTTGTAGAAGGCTTGCACAGTAAAATATCAATTTTTGCAGATGACACTAAACTGTGTAAAGTAATTAACACAGAGGAGGACAGTACACTGCTACAGATGGATCTGGATAGACTGGAGGCTTGGGCAGAGAAGTGGCAGATGAGGTTTAAGACTGACAAATGTAAGGTTATGCACATAGGAAGGAATAATGCAAGTCACCAGTACATACTAAATGGTAAAACACTGGGTAACACTGACATGGAAAAGGACCTAGGAATTTTAGTGAACAGCAAACTAAGCTGTAGAAACCAGTGTCAGACAGCTGCTGCCAAGGCCAATAAGATAATGGGTTGCATCAAAAGAGGCATAGATGGTGGTGATGAGAACATAGTCCTGCCACTTTACACATCACTAGTCAGACCACACATGGAGGACTGTGTACAGTTCTGGGCTCCTGTGAACAAGGCAGACATAGCAGAGCTGGAGAGGGTTCAGAGGAGGGCAACTAAAGTAATAACTGGAATGGGTGGACTACAGGGCCCAGAAAGATTATCAAAATTAGGCTTATTCACTTTAGAAAAAAGACGACTGAGGGGAGATGTAATAACTATGTATAAATATATCAGGGGTCAGTACAGAGATCTCTCCCACGATCTATTTATCCCCAGGACTGTGACTGTGACGAGGGGACATCCTCTGTGTCTGGAGGAAAGAAGGTTTGTACACAAACATAGAAGAGGATTCTTTACGGTAAGAGCAGTGAGACTATGGAACTCTCTGCCTGAGGAGGTGGTGATGGTAAGTTCACTATAAGAGATCAGGAGGGGCCTGGATGTATTTCTGGAGGTAATAATATTACAGGTTATAGTTACTAGAGAGGGGTCGTTGATCCAGGGAGTTATTCTGATGTCTGATTGGAGTCGGGAAGGAATTTTTTCCCTAAAGTGGGGAAAATTGGCTTCTACCTCACAGGGTTTTTTGCCTTCCTCTGGATCAACTTGCAGGATAACAGGAAGAACTGGATGGACGGAGGGCTTTTTTCGGCCTTATAAAGTATGTTACTATGTTACTGTCCTCTGTAGTATATATACAGTATACTGTCCTCTGTAGTATATATACAGTATACTGTCCTCTGTAGTATATATACACTATACTGTCCTCTTCTGTGTTAATTATTTTACACAGTTTAGTATCATCTGCAAAAATTTATATTTTACTGTGCAAGCCTTCTACAAGATCATTGATAAATATATTGAAGAGAATAGGGCCCAATACTGACCCCTGTGGTACCCCACTAGTGACAGTGACCCAATCTGAGTAAAAATCTAAAGTTCTTCTGAAAAGTTATAGAGAACCTTGATACATAGGATCTGATTAAGGCTGCACTTGGAGAGGAACTACATTATGAGCAAAGGTTGGGTGGGGAATTGGACCAAAAGTCATAAAAATAGGTTAGCAATGGAAGCAAACACAAGCCTTTTTTGTCCTAAGGGACAAAGTCCAGCACTGTAATGGAGGGCCTAACCATGTGTCTTTCCTTACCATTCATATTGGCTCAACATTTCCCGCGATGAATGGCCAGATATACAGTAAGCAAATTTGACAGAAAACATGATTTTGTGATGCTCTGTCAGGAGTTGCATATGCTGTACATTATGGGGGTCATTTATTAAGACCAGCGTTTCAGACTCCAGTCTTAATAAGGCCCTGCGCTGGCGGTGGTCTTCCTATTTTCTCTTCAATTCTTTAAAAGATAATTGTCTTCTTCTCCAGTGAGGTGGATCTTCTAAAAATCAGATTTTTGTTTTTAGTGGAAGATTTGACTCCTGCCAACCATATGGTCAATGCTTCTTTTGTGAACTCCGTTTGGATCTTAAGACCTTAGGTGCTTTTGTTTTTGTTTTTTTTGATGGTATCTATCCGCCATGTGTCCTCTTCTCCTACCTTTTATTTTAGATTGTTCAGTTTTCTGTTTGGATCTTCAGTCTTTTAATCTATCTTATTGTCTCCCTCCTTCTCAGTACCGGTCATCCTCTTCTTCTTCCTCTTTTCTTTTCAACTCTTTGGACTATAACTGTCTTCTCCAGTGAGTTGGATCTTCTCAACATCAGACAGATCTTTCTATTTCCTGTGGGAGATTTGGTCTTGATTGTTGTCTCCATTTGGTTGTGGATCTTCTTGTTTCACTTGTTGCCCATAGGATTCTGGAAGGGCTGTGCCAACTGTAGAGATACATGTATCCCATTAAAGGAGTCACTTCATGGCTATAGCTATTGACCTGATGTTACTCTATACTACTAATACTATCCTACTGAATCTTTAGATTTGTCTCAGCTATACAGTATTATGGTGTGTTATCATTGTAGATCTCCAGACACTGTAACAACACCGACTGAAATTAACCGAAAACTCAGCACCAGCAGCACCTCGTCTCAGTAAGTATCACAGAATCCATACCACTGTCATCTTCATGTTTACCCTGTGTCTGTATTAGTTGAGCTATTACCTTCCATTCTCTATTAGCTTAGTCCACTTACATAGACCATGTAAGGTATCAGTGGATGAAGCCACCTCCAATAAACCAATGCAAATAGTAATAATAATGCCCATCCTGCATCTACATGCATAGAACAGACAAGCAACATGCATAACTGCAACCATCACTAGGCTGCATATAGATTTATACAGCTCCATTGAAGTCTATAGATATGCAGGGAGCTCCCCCTAGTGGTAACTGCAGGTAGCCAGAATCTTTTGTTTAACCATGCTTTACAACGACTGTGTGAGGGAAAGCAAATGGTTTGGAGCCTTTTATCAGAAAATCAGCTCTCCAACCCCTGTATACAGTACATTGACTGCCCTAGACCATGGAAGGCAATGCAGTTAACCAGCAGAAAAATGAGTTTATTCAATGCCTAACCTTCCTAAACCTTCAGGAATAGTAGATATTAAAGGGGTTATCCCATAACTAATGTAAAAAAATTAAAATCTGCCATCATATAGTACATGACAATCTCTTTCTAACAAAGCTAGAACCAGCCCTGTACCTCACATGGAACCAGAGATCTCCCCATCCATTGCTCTGCTAGATTTATATCAAGCTGACAGCTCAAAGGGAGTGTCCTTTCTGCTGCAGCTAAGGGGGTGTGTCTCATCTCTCCCTATCACAGCTCAGGAGGCGTGTCTCAGCTCTCCCTATCACAGCTCAGGAGGCGTGTCTCTGCTCTCCCTATTACAGCTCAGGAGGAGTGTCTGTGCTCTCCCTATCACAGCTCAGGGGGCGTGTCTCATCTCTCTCTATCACAGCTCAGGAGGCGTGTCTCTGCTCTCCCTATCACAGCTCAGGAGGCATGTCTCTGCTCTCCCTATCACAGCTCAGGGGGCGTGTCTCAGCTCTCCCTATCACAGCTCAGGAGGCGTGTCTCAGCTCTCCCTATCACAGCTCAAAAGGCAGTTGAAGAGTAATAAGAGTAAGAGTAATGGGAATATTATGAGGAATACTAAGTAATCCCAATATAATGTTATGAAAAAATGTGTGGTGAAACGCATGTTGAAAACTGAAAAAATAGATATTGCAAAAAATAAAAAAAAGTTCAGAAGTCCAAAAAAGCCTCATTAATACATAAGAAACAAAGAAGGGGCCAGGACAACCTTCTCTTCCAGCTGGAAAGCAGCTTGCAGGAACAGAAATCCCCCCACTTTCTGCTCTGTTATTGACCAAGACCCAGGAATAACATGCCAATGCAAAATGGGGCTGATAACAAGTCACCCCCTACCCCAAGAATCCGTTTTCTCGTCTGCATCTGGGGGAGGGGTCAGTAATCAGTGTGTGTTTTTAATTTAGATCTGAAAACAGCAGAAAAGTCGAAGGGAATGGAAACCAAATGATGTACTCCGGCGATGCTACATTAAGGTAGGTGTTCACTGTTCCCATATACATCTTGCATGCAAGACCCTTGTTCTTGTTGTAATAGAAATCAGTTTTCTATGCACTGGCTTTCTTCTGAGTAGGACTGCAGTGTAAAGCATGGTGGAGTGACAGATCAGCAGCCTGAAGGAGGTGGATTTCAGGCGCCATGAGTCTCTTATAGTTAAGTGCAGCTAATCTGCAGTCAGTGCTCATAGCCACACACTAAAGCATGTATTTTGGGGGACCATAGCTTTAAACGTTGTTTAGGTGAAAAATATTTTTTATTAGGAAATATAATGTTTCATTGTAACTTTTTACCATTTTCTGCAGTGGATTTGGCCCGAGGCTCAGCATTACTGCACATAACACTAAGGTAAATGGCTACTCGTCTGCTTAATTGCTTTTATCAATATCTGTCACCCATTAGATGCCTGACTTACAAGGGTATTTCGCCGCTTTGATATTTCTTCTGTAGCTCTTGCTCCTGTGTATGGCATATTCCGGGCACTGTGATTTACAACCTGGTAAAAATACGCTGCCACGATGGCTGTAGAATTAATTGGGCTTCAGAGCTTACCGCAGCCTGTGCACCCACAACACTGCTTCATCGGCAAGAGAAGACGAGCTGCGACTGCCCTGTCCCTCTATAAGCACTTGTTTAAAGGGGTACTCTGCAATGATATCACTATGGGTAATGCATACTTACCTAAGATACAAGAATGCCTGATAAGTGCCCTCATAACGATGCCACCATCACAGTGCCTTCATAAACAAAGCTAGCAGAGTTTCCCACATGAATCACACTACAGCAGAGTGTCTTCCATAAAATATCCTACCAGAAGAGTACACCCATAAACAATACTAGCAGCAGAGTACACCTAGAAACAATATATATATACAGGTCCTGTATACAGGGCTGGATTCTTTTGGATTGGCAGATAGGATTGGTAGTGGGACCTGCCATTCCCTCCCCTCTCCAGTAGAACACTTTCCTCTAGCCCAGGTGCAGCTGAAGGGGCTCGTTACTGGGGGATAAAGAGAGGGGGTTGGAAAGCTCAGGAGGAGTCAGAGCCTGAGAAGCTGCAAATACTTTCTGATCTCCTGGTCATACTGAAGTCTTTACGTGTGGTATCCTGTTTTACAGTTACAGATCAGACGAGTGGGTATTTTTTATACTTTATATATTTTAGTAATTTTTTTAAATATTTGTTATTTCTGTTGTTTGGTACCTGAGAATCACTCAAAGTGTTGTTTTGAGCAAAATAAACCAAATTTGGGCTCTTTAACTTCTGAAGCCAGCAAATTTTATCGTGGCCATCCCCGTCCACACATACGGATCCCAACAATAAGATATACAGATATATTGCTTTATACAGATCCCATTAAAGTCAATGGAAGCGACGCATCTACAGCTAGCTCCACCTAGTGGCATCAGTGGACAGATTTTCTATCTACAGCTCTGTAGTGGAAGGTTTCTGATTTGGAGCCGTTAACGTCTCAGGTTTCATGGAGGACAAAGGAGGAGAATTAGTGAACCTTACAGAGAGTCCACATCAGGACAGGGACCCATTTTGAGTTTACCATTGGGATTTTTATCTTGGTTACTGTCAGTACAATATTCCTTCTTAACTCTTCTTCTTCCCCATATACAGGACATTTTAAAAAGATATCAAGATGGCAACTACGAGAACATTTTTGGCTGTTATGCAAACCAGGTGACTATACTGAGCACTCGTCCTTCACACTCAGGTAGAGACACACATAGTGGCCCCTGTCTTTCCAAGGACAGGGGCCACCACATGTGTCTTTACCCTCACTGCTTTATTATTTAAGTGATTTATGTTAGCTTTAGTATAGTAGATATAGGCTGATGGAGCAGGCGGATCAGTGAGGTGGCAGGTGAACCGAAAAAAAACCTTGCCCATAGAAAACAATACAATGTGTCAAAATACATGCACTTTTTTTAAGAAAACACAGAAGCCGTACACCTCTGTCACATTTAAATGTAGTTTATTCTTGGAGTAAAACTAAGCCAACAAATAGGTGTCGTGAAGTTACTGTAGACTGGGCAGTCAATGGGGGTGCCAAATATATCATCTAGTATGGGCCACTATGTTATATCCGTGTCTGTCTTCATTTACCCTGTTTTAGTATTAGACAGTATTACCAAATTACATGACAGATCATTTCAAATAAGCTATAGCCAGCTGGAATAGAATGCGATGCAGAGTATACTGACACAGAGATCAGGAATCCTTTTCCCAACAGCCGCGGGCTCCATAGCCAGAGCAGGTACCCAAGGCTAATGTATGAGGTCGATGATAACACCGATCGCACACATTTAAAACCTAAGATGCCTTGGTCAAATGTGAACTTGGCATCTGTGAGGATAAAAACATAAAGGATCGGGGTGCCGAATGGTGTGTGCGGTAGTCTCTGTCCTCCTGAATGATCCGAGGCTGCCGCACATTAGTTCCTATGGAGACTCTGCCTGTGGCAGGGCTTTACAGGAACACAGTAAAATTCTCATGGACTCCAATGCAAATGCATTAGAATCTATGAGAAAAGCCAATTTGATGACGGCTTGTTCAAGTTTCATAGGGGAACTAATAAAATTTTAAAAATATATATATTTTTATTAGTTTTGTTAATACTTTTAAATGTTTTTTTTAAAAAATATTAACAAAATATTAAAAAATATTAAAAATTAAAAAAATATATAATATTTAAAATCACCCCGATTTCCCCAAAATTACACAACAATTAAAATAAATAAACATTTAAAAACAGCTGTGCTATTAAAATATAAAAATATGTATCTGATATGACAAACGTGAAACGGAAAAAAGTCAAAATGGCCGATTCAACAGTTTAGTCGCTTCAATTCCCACCGAAAAAATTTATAAAAAAGTTTAAAAAATGTAATAAAAAGTGATCAAAATGGTATCAATGAAAAGTACAGATCGCCCTGCAAAAAAATAAAAACATAAAAATAAAAAATGGGGGTCAGAAGATAACGATGCAAAGAAAAAAAGCAATACTATACATATGTGGTATGGTTGTAATCGTACTGACCCAGAGAATGGAAATAACAGGTCAGGCTTTTCCCCATTTTCCACTACATTGTAGGCAACTGTAAATGGTGCCATGTGGCTATATGAATGTAAAAATAAAAAAGTTATGGCTTTGGGAATGCTGGGAATAAAAAATGAAAAAAATAAAATAAAATAAAAAATTAAAATCGTCCGATCATGAAGAGGTTGCAGTCCGCAGCACGGACACGGCCGCCACAAGTTTGTGTGCATGAGGCCTTAGATGGAGGAATAACTGGATACATTTTACCTGCATTAATACATTGTAACAAGAGAGAGATTTGTGCAGCAGCTTTTCTTGCGTCTAAACTGGACACAATTGTAACAAACCCTCAGCTGATTAGGTCCAGACCTTGCAGACAGCAAGCAAAGGTTTTGAAAATGAACTAAAAACATTTATTAGAACATTTCATGCGTTTTATTAGTCAGATATTTTCCTTAATTTGCATAAAATTCGAGGTTAGTAAGTTATGCCAAAAGTAAAAGAGCAAAATATCTCCCTCATGTGTGTAGTTAAAGTTACATGCTATTAATTAGAAAGGAGTTTTCGTATCTGTTTTCCCCATGACAACACTTCCTGTCACCATTCTTTGAGCTAGAAAATCATCTCCTGGATTCTGATTGGTTTTTTCGGAGACCTAGTGACCCCATAATGACACTGACCTGTCAGAGATCAGGGGACAGGAAGTGTTGTCATGGGGAAATAATATAAAAGACACTTCAATAGTATATATGTGAAAAAAAATTTTTGGGAATTTTTGAACTTTTTCCAGAATTCAGAGATGCACGCGGAGCAACTGCAGATGCTTCTGAACGATGTGGTGACCGCAGGTAAGTAAGAGAACTATATCCAAAATGTAAGAAGGACTGGATCCTGACCACACCCCTTATGATCAAAGACATGCCCATATTTAAAGGATTAGTTCTCAAGCAGTAATACTGAGAGACTTAGGGACCTGGGGACTTTATATTTATGCACTGAGATACTAGTAATATTTCACAGTTACAATAAAAAAATATGCAGAGATAAGTTTTGGAGGGAAAAAAACAGACAAAGTGGCATTTTGACAATTTGAAAACTGCTTAGTCATCCCCATTGACTTGTATTGAGGCTCAATATAAGTCTATGGCAGACTGGAATTGCAACAGTGTTTCTTTTAGGCTTTGATTCTCCACTAGAAGGTTCTATTTCAGCTAGAAACTCTATCAAAGTAGAGCAGTCAGAGCCCCTAGTGGTCTGCAGATATGGACCAGTGTTCGGTAGGAGAGATTCTGCCAGACTGCAAGACTAATGAGAAGAAGATACTGAGAGGGGGGGGGGGGCAGTGATCCTCAGACCCTGGATCACCAGCTCCTTGACCAGGGAGCCAGCTGGAAGACTGAGCTACAAACCCTGAGCCATTAGTCCTTTGGCTGGGGTACCAGCCTTCTAAGAAAGAGAGGGACAGCTAGCATGGGCCTGTCCTCATCATAGAGCCTTCTTCTGCCCAAGAGGAGACTGGAGAAGCCAGCTCGGTGCACTGCCTGTATTGTTTTGCACTTGTGTTCCTCCAATTCAGAAAAACACTTGTTTACTGAAAACCCTGACTCTCTGGACTTATTTCCCTCTCGGGTGCACGGGTACCGCGAATCCAGAGGAAGACACAACTAAGACTAAAGCCTATTAGAAAAATGGTGGGCCAGGGAGACATTACTGGCGTCACAGCATTCAACTGTATTGCTGTCCTGAGTACAACAATGCAGTTAAATATGTAGAGATAAACGTTTCCACATGGACCTTCCGCTGTCTCCCTTTCGCCCCTACCTGGTGCTGCCTGAGGCGATCGCCTCACCAGGCCTCATTGGTGGTGCGCCCCTGAGTACAATGCAGTGATTCATCTTTCTTCATTTGCAGATGAAGCTTTTGTAGCCAACAGAGAAGAATTCGGCCTGGACTCCTGCCGAGGGATCCTAATGCTGATGGATGTATCCTTTACTGGAACCCAAAAAAACTAACGGAGCGGACATCTAAAAAGCATACCCAAACCCATAAACCATGGACATTCCCATTGGCCAAACAGCAGAATAAACAATACTGCTACACAGGGCCTGCTTTTCTAAGCAAATATAAAAGGGTTATTCCCATCGCAGACAATGGGGGCATATTGCTAGGATATGCCCCTATTGTCTGATAAGTGCGCGTCCAACCTCTGATAGCAGATTCCTTGGTGGTTGGGATTAGTAGCTAGCTACCAAGTGGCCTAGGGTAGTGAAGGGGTCAATGACTGTATAGCTTTGTCCAAGAAGGAGAATATGTTAATGACAGTTCCTTCGCTGCTCTAGAGGTCTAGGGTAATAAAATAATAAGGAGTTATTGACCGTTTTCCTTATAGGAAAAAAGGGGTCAATATCTGTTTCTTTGGTGGTCTTAGGTATAGTAGGGGTTCGGTATTCTTTCCCTAGTGGTAGATAGGTTTATAATACACTTGCTTTGCAGACCAGTGCCACTTTTTCCTGCAGCACACCTATCTTACAGAGGCAACTATGCCAAATCCACACAAACCCATGGAGATTCAGAGTAGGAGGAAAGGTCATCAATATTAAAAGCCCGGAGAACCTCTTTAACAGTGTAGAAATCTAAGTAGAAAAACCTACAGAAAGTATACAGACAAAAAGTACAGGACATAGACTGTGATAGTCTGTATACTTCATGTAATGCTCCATCACCAGCTGGCATCTGAAGTTACTGCAATACCTAGTGCTGATTCCTAGTCTGACCGGCTGATACTTAACCAAACTGCAGCTGAACGCCAACGGAAGACTGAGCCTCAGTGAATTTAGCCGCCTATGGAAACGGCTGAATATGTGTAAGGTACAAGAAACCCTCACTGTATAATACAAGTCTAATACTCCAATCATACCAGGAGTCTAAGGGGAGTTATAGTGGTTATATTCTTGTACATAGGAGCAGTTTTATAGTAGTTATATTCTTGTACACATGAGGCAGTATTATAGTTGTTATATTCTTGTACATAGGAGCAGTATTATAGTAGTTATATTCTTGTACATAGGAGCAGTATTATAGTAGTTATATTCTTGTACATAGGAGCAGTTTTATAGTAGTTATATTCTTGTACATAGGAGCAGTATTATAGTAGTTATATCCTTGTACATAGGAGCATTATTATATTAGTTATATTCTTGTACATAGGAGCACTATTATAGTAGTTATATTCTTGTACATAGGAGCAGTATTATAGTAGTTATATTCTTGTACATAGGAGCAGTATTATAGTAGTTATATTCTTGTACATAGGAGCAGTATTATAGTAGTTATATTCTTGTACATAGGAGCAGTATTATAGTAGTTATATTCTTGTACATAGGAGGTAGTATTATAGTAGTTATATTCTTGTACATAGGAGCAGTATTATAGTAGTTATATTCTTGTACATAGGAGCAGTATTATAGTAGTTATATTCTTGTACATAGGAGGCAGTATTATAGTAGTTATATTCTTGTACATAGGAGCAGTATTATAAGTTATATTCTGTACATAGGAGCAGTATATAGTAGTATATTCTTGTACATAGGAGCAGTATTATAGTAGTTATATTCTTGTACATAGGAGGCAGTATTATAGTAGTTATATTCTTGTACATAGGAGCAGTATTATAGTAGTTTATATTCTTGTACATAGGAGGCAGTATTATAGTAGTTATATTCTTGTACATAGGAGCAGTATTATAGTAGTTATATTCTTGTACATAGGAGGCAGTATTATAGTAGTTTATATTCTTGTACATAGGAGCAGTATTATAGTAGTTATATTCTTGTACATAGGAGGCAGTATTATAGTAGTTATATTCTTGTACATAGGAGCAGTATTATAGTAGTTATATTCTCGTACATAGGAGGCAGTATTATAGTAGTTATATTCTAGTACATAGGAGCAGTATTATAGTAGTTATATTCTTGTACATAGGAGGTAGTATTATAGTAGTTATATTCTTGTACATAGGAGCAGTATTATAGTAGTTATATCCTTGTACAATAGGAGCAGTGTTATAGTAGTTATATTCTTGTACATAGGAGCAGTATTATAGTAGTTATATTCTTGTACATAGGAGCAGTATTATAGTAGTTATATTCTTGTACATAGGAGCAGTATTATAGTAGTTATATTCTTGTACATAAGAGCAGTATTATAGCAGTTATATTCTTGTACATAGGAGGCAGTATTATAGTAGTTATATTCTTGTACATAGGAGCAGTACTATAGTAGTTATATTCTTGTACATATGAGGCAGTATTATAGTAGTTATATTCTTGTACATAGGAGCAGTATTATAGTAGTTATATTCTAGTACATAGGAGCAGTATTATAGTAGTTATATTCTTGTACATAGGAGCAGTATTATAGTAGTTATATTCTTGTACATAGGAACAGTATTATAGTAGTTATATTCTTGTATATAGGAGCAGTATTATAGTAGTTATATTCTTGTACATAGGAGGCAGTATTACAGTAGTTATATTCTTGTACATAAGAGCAGTATTATAGTAGTTATATTCTTGTACATAGGAGCAGTATTATAGTAGTTATATTCCTGTACATAGAAGCAGTATTATAGTATTTATATTCTTGTACATAGGAGCAGTATTATAGCAGTTATATTCTTGTACATAGGAGCAGTATTATAGTAGTTATATTCTTGTACATAGGAGCAGTATTATAGTAGGTATATTCTTGTACATAGGATCAGTATTATAGTAGTTATATTCTTGTACATAGGAGCAGTATTATAGTAGTTATATTCTTGTACATAGGAAGCAGTATTATAGTAGTTATATTCCTGTACATAGGAGGCAGTATTATAGTAGTTATATTCTTGTACATAGGAGCAGTATTATAGTAGTTATATTCTTGTACATAGGAAGCAGTATTATAGTAGTTATATTCCTGTACATAGGAGGCAGTATTATAGTAGTTATATTCTTGTACATAGGAGCAGTATTATAGAAGTAATATTGTTGTGCACAGGGAGAATTATTATTGTAGTTATATCTTTGTACTATGTGCCTTTTTGTAAATGATTTTCAACTATTAATTACTTTCACTAATCTGCTGTCTATTTTTACATGATAAGCTCCACCTTTTACTGACATCATTATCTTACGCTTTTCAGGATTTGTTCCGTACCATTGATGTAAATCGGTCAGGATACCTTGATGGATTTGGCTTGGCAAAAGCCATTAAAAAAGCAGGTAAAATTCTCAAGATGAGCTGCAGAACAATATGGATTTTTTACTGGGTATTACAAAGGATTAAACCCTTGACATTAGAACAGTACGACCTTCGTGTCTCTCACCAGTCAGTAAATCACCGCAGTCCCAGATCTTTAAGCTGGAAAATAAGGATGGATACGTTCTTCCAGTGAACAGACAAGGCTTATTACTTACACTTCTAGAATAAGATGTGGTAACGCTGATGGATCGGCCGCACCGTGGTATTGAGGTTTCAGGGTTCATTGAGGGGTGATCACTGTGTAAGGACATTAATCGTCATTCACGGGTAGACAGTTCCTGACTTGTGGAGGTTCTTCTTTGATTTGTTCCAGTCTGTAAGAAGAGTTTGGATTAGAAATGAGCAAATCGATTCTTAAAGAATTGGATTGATCAGAGATTTCACAAAAATTCTGCTGCCAAACAAATCCAAAGTTTTAGCGATTTGCATTGGACGAATCTAGCAAAAAAGGTGCCATTGTCCTTTAATAGTGAAATTTGGTGGAGAAAATGGCAGGGAGAATGACGACGGAGGATCACATGACCTTGAGAGGGAAAGGACTTGTCTGGATTGACTCAGGGACTGGCAGAAAGCCTGTGACCCAATCAGGGGCTTTTCTAGGTGTTTTATAGGCTTATTGTGAGCACCAGCATCAATAGAATTAATTGCATCAAGATAGCATGCAGTTTCAGTGGGCTCCTTGTACTGCAACAGCATGATTAATAAACGTTTTAGTTAACGCATTGCACTGCTGTAACTGCATTAAACCCTTTAGGACCTCTTGATTTTCTGTTTTTGCTTTTTCGTTCTTTACTTTCTGCCTTCCCAGAGTGATAACTTTATCATCGTTCCATTCACATAGCTGCATGATGGCTTATTTTCCGCGGGCCAAGTTTTATTTTCTAGCGGCACCAATGCATAGAATGTAGTGGGAATCTGGAAAAAATGGGGTTGAATTAGAAAAAAAAAATGCAATTCTGCAACAGTTTTATGGCTTCTGTTTCTATAGCATTTTCTATGCAGTAAATCTGACCTGCCATCTTAATTCTCCAGTTTAGTATGATTACAGTGATACCACATTCATATTGTTTTTCTTGTGTTTTAATACGTAAATACATAAAATCTTTGCAAAATTTATTTTTTTCTTTGCATCGCTGTATTCTGACCTCCATAACTTTATATATCTATATATATCTACGAACCTGTGTGAAAGCTAATTTTTTGCGGGATGATCTGTAGCTTTTATTGATACCATCTTGGAGTGTGTACAACTTTTTAATCACTTTTTTTGTGGATTTTTTTGGGAGGTTAAGCGATGGAAAAATGGTGAATTGGCCATTTTGATTTGTTCACCATACCAAATAAATACATTTATATTTTAATAGTATAGAAATTTCGAGATGTGAGGGTTTATTTAATTTTATTATGGAAAGGAGGACGATTTGAATATGTTTTAAAAATATTTTTAAAAACTTTATTGTAGTTTTTTTTTCACACATGAACATGCAATCTTCAGATCGCTTCTGCCTTACACTGCAATGATTTATCATTGCAATGTATTGCAGATTCACTATGTTCTTATGGAGCCCTGCCACCTGTAGGCCTTCATAGGAACTACAGCTGTAATAGGCTAAGTTTCTTCAGCGAGACCCAGGCTATTACCACGAATGAACAGCTTCCCCGATCGCAGTATGAGGAAGCCATTCAGGCCACGGGAGCACAGTATTCCTGGGAAAGCTGCCTGAGATGATGTGGTCACAATTATCCATGGCATCTGAGTGGATAATGACGGCGATTGGCATTATCATCGATAGCAGACATTAGCTCCAGGTATCTGCTGTTTAAAACAAGCCTGTTGGCTATGGCAGCCTCTGCGTTCACGAGTGGGTGCCATATTTATAGACACGACTTCCATTGAACATTTACAGGGGAAGGTCCAGAAAGGGTTAATATAGCAGTTTCATTCCACGCATTGTGTTACTATTGTAAATTGTCAATACCAGTGTGCAGTGTGTTTGTAGAAGGAAAGGGACATTGTAGTGCCCCTTTGTCGCTAAATACAGAATAAGACTTGAGATTTTGCTATTACCATTCAATAATCTGTGTACCAAACCTGTTACTTTACACTTATAGGACTCATATTAAAATGTATGGCAAATGGAAGAATGCAAAACGAAAGATTCATACCTCATCATCCGAGAGTCAGGATGTGGGTGGCTGTAGTAGTGCAAACAGCAGTAGCACCAGCTGTCTGGCAAGTAGTAGCAGTAGTAGCAGCAGGCCACAGTTTTCCCTGGCTTATGATATGTGGCAGATTATTGTGGATTGGATGGCTCACTTATGATCTCAGTCACAACAGGATGATGTCCATGTCACCTCTTAGTCTGACACCATGCCTTAAAGCCAGGGGTCACAGCATTCCACCTGCTCCTCCTCCTCCTCCATGCAGCCCCAGAGAAGCTTTCCAGTTGTACAATCTCTGTTGTCACTGCCCCCTCCTAGTGGGAAACCTACTTTTTTCCTAAGAAGAGGCTATGGAAGATACTCAAAAGAATTGGCATGTTGTTGAGTTGTTTGAGAGCACTCAGCGTTTGGACTGCCATGAGTAGATGGTTCAGGCAGAGGTGGAGGACCCCTTGCATAGCTCCTCATCGACTTCTTCCTCCATGGGACTTTCTCTGTGTCATTCCCGAACAAATAAAGGAAAGCCAGCAAGATGCATAAGCTGTTCTTACAGACCCTATAGCATACAGTAAACATATGTTCAGTCACTGCAAGTGCAGGAGGACGTTCCTTGCCACATAAAAATTGCTGAAAGGCAAGGACAGTCTCCTGAACATTACCAGCACAAATGCAGCATGATCACAATGTTCCTGCCATTGTCACCTTGCCCAGTTGGAGTTGGGGGAGAGACAGCCTGCCAAGTTTTCTGCTTGATGCACTTAGCATCTGATCTATGCTGTTATCTGCTTCTGATGGGGATGGAAGGATGTCCATGAGGGAGGATGTGAAGGAGGTGGATAAGTGACTGTCATGGAAACCAGAATGTGGAGATGTCAATAGGACCGAGGCTTGTTGCCTGCCTACAAAAAAACATTGACCCAATGGTCTGTGAAAGACATATACTGTCTCTTCTCAACTGGTCAACGTGTGCACCTTGCCACACAGTGAGAATTGTAAGGAGCGACCCAGGTTATTTCTCATGTGACAAAACAAGTCAAGAATGACTTTTTGGGAGAAATAATGGTGGTTGGGTATCTTTAAGTGAGGCTAAACTCATGTCATCATCTCCCTAAAGGCAGCAGAATCCATTGAGTGGTATGGCAGCGACTGCACAGCCAGCAACTTGGCCCAGTGGGAGTTAAACTTGCACGCCAGTAGATTGTTATCTGATGATGTAGTGGAGAAGGAGGAGTAGTCTGAGTGGGAGAAGCAGTAACTGATGACAACGATGATAATGACACTGTGGTGCACATGGATGCGGCTTGTCTGCTGCAAAGGAGACTGGGAGAAAGAGGACACTCTTGTTACACTAGCTGCTGGCTACTTCAATTTTCGCACAATAACTGGTCATGCTGCTTCATGTGCTGCAGTACAGTTGTGATGCCTATGTTTGTGTTTTGCTCACGGCTCATTTTCGGCCAGCAGATCTTGCACACGGCAATGATTTTCTTCCAGCGTTGTGAGGAAAAACTGCCAGATTGGAGATACTTGCACACTCTGCACAGTGAGCCAGGTTTGGCACGTTTTGAGCCTGCAATCACAATATTGTCTGCATTACCAGTTCCCAAGCTGACTGTAATAGCAGCAGATCTGGCGCTGGCAGTTTTTTTGAGGTTCTGGCCATACTCTTCCAATCTTATCGCCTCCTTAGCATCTCGATCTTGCTCCCAGGTTCGATCCAACACACAATCTTTATCATCATCACCCTCCTGCCACTTTTATCAGATTGTGATATGTTATTGTGGGCTCTTTGGTCCTCTTCCTGATTCCCCGTTCTATATTTCCCTACATGCCCCTGTCACTACTACTGCCCTAAGTGCCACTGCTACCACCACCTCCACCAACATGAGTATAAAAATGTCATTATTGCAGTATTGCTTTTGCCGTAATATGCAGTAATATGCAGCACATTCAGTAACATGGGTATAATGCACTGATATACCCAATTACAAATGGTAAATTTAAACTGGTTTTTAGATGAAAAAATGTGCAATTGCTCAGGATTTGGAGTAGAATGTATTGGGGTGCTTGCAATAAGCCTAGAAACTGTAGAAACATGAGGTTTAAAAAAAAACTTCTGTTTATATACAGAAAAAAATTAATTTTTTCTTGCAGGGTTTTGGTAATGTAGAACTAGCTCCCTGTCTCACTCTCTCACTCTCTCTATATGCTCTCCCTGATCAAAGTCCCTAAAATATACCCAATTATATCTTCTTATTCTCTCCCTATACTCTCCTTAGAGTCTCCCTATCACACTACATTACTGGCTTGTGTCTGTAATAGGTTTTAGTCAGATACTGGCGCAAGACATTCTTCCAGGTCACAAGCTGAAGACAGTATGGCGATTCTTCTCTTTCCCAATAAGGACCTGCCTGCCTACTGCCCCCTCCAACCACTTCCTCCCAGTTTCATGTGATCCTCTATATACTTCCTACCTCCAGGTTTTCCCCATTCAATTTTCAAAGTAAAACGGCACTGGTCGCAGTTTTTACGTGATTCATTCAAAGCGAATTGCAAAAACTGCGGATTCTTTTAGTTGGTGAATTTTTGTGAAATTTGTGAAGAATCCGATTAGTTTAGAATCAATTCGCTCATCTCTAATATAAAACTATTTTGGACTCTCTGGCAGGTCTACTGGTTAGTGACACAGTGCTGAAAATCATGGTCCTGAGATATGGAAACTACGCACAGAAGCTGAGCTTTGCGGACTTTGTCTGCTGTATGATCCGACTGGAGACTGTGACAAGTAAGTGATGTAAATGTGGGGGTCGTTCTGTGGTATTTTGGGGGATTATTAATGCAGGCTGCATGGATAAACTATGAATACCCTGCCCATGTACTTAGGATTTAGGCCACATTACATCTTAAATTATTAATGGGTCTCATAAGTTGTAAAGTTGCAGCATGAAAGTGAATTTAGTCCATGAATATCCATTCATATAACATGCAGCGCTGCACTGGGGTCACGTCCCAGCTCCAGCCTGTATTACCCTTCACTGACTGACAATGCATTATAGACACTGACTATGGCTGACAATGTTATGGAGGCACTGACTATAGCTAACAGTATTATGGAGGCACTGACTATGGCTGACAGTATTATGGAGGCACTAAGTATTGTACACTGTGTTATGGAGGCACTGAGTATGGAATACAATAGAATAGAGGGGCTGACTATGGCTGACAGTATTATGATGGCACTATGTCTGACAATGTTGTGGAGACACTGATTATAGCAGACAGTATTATGGAGGCACTGATTGTGTCTGACATTGTTATGGATGCACCAACTATGGCAGACAATATTATGAAGGCACTGATTATGGCTGACCTTGTAATGAGGCACATATTATGGCTAGTAATGTTATGGAGACACTTACTATGGCAGACAATATTATGAAGGCACTGACTACTATATGTCTTGTATTGTTATGGAGGCTCTGATTATAGCAGACAATAATATGGAGGCACTGACTGGCTGACAATGTTATGACTCCTACATGTCTTGTATTGTTATGGAGGCACTGACTTTAGCTGACAATGTTATGGGGGGCACATATTATGGCTGGTAATGTTATAGATGCTCTGTGTATTAATGAGCTGTCATTGACAATGGCTCTAAACTTTATGGAGACAATAACTATGGATGTCAGTGTGTTGCCCGTTGCTGGCAATGTTATGGATGGCTGAGTGTGACTGTCAGGTGAAGACATGTGTCTGTGAACTCCTACCCTGTGTGTCCCCCATATGAGAAAAGATATGGAGGTACTGTATGGCCCATGTGACAGATATAACACCCCGCTTATCATCATCCATTTCCAGAAGTCTTCAGGAGCTTAAAGAATGGAGCGGGAGTATATCTGAGCGGAGAGGAGGTGAGTGACACATGACAACTACATCACCTATCATTCTCCTGTGTACAACCTAAATACCCAGTCCACAGTGCAGCGGGCAGACTCCGGCCAAGTCGTATAGAAAATGGGCAGTGCCAGCCAACAGGTCACCCAGGCTAATCCCCCTCTTCAATATCCATGACAAGTCAACTAAGCATATTAAAGGGGGATTCACACTTTACAAGTTCATGGTATCACTTAAAGATTGGATGAGGTCCGACCTCAATTACCCCTTCGATCCTGAGAATGGAGGCCACTGCAGTACACCAGCTCTGCAGCCCCTCCATTCTAGTGATCAGTGGAGGCCCCAGAGGTCGGACCCCCTCCAGTCATAAAGTAATGACCTGACTTTATAAAAGGAGGAACCCCTTTAATACATTTTAGCAAAGCACAATGAACCCATTGCAGAAGCTGAATGTGTGACATGGATTCTGTCCTGTTAGTTTGCAACAATGTATCAATGAAATGGGGATTATTCTCTACTGATTCTTCTGGATCTCTCTGCAGCATTTGACACAGTAGACCATAAACTCCTCCTCACCATGCTCCACTCAATTGTCCTTAAGGACACTGCTCTCTCTTGGTTCTCTTCCTATCTCTCTGGCCGCTCCTTTAGTGTATCCTTCGCTGGCTCTTCTTCTCCTCTCCCTCTTGATGTTGGCGTTCCTCAGGGCTCTCAGTACTAGGTCCTCTACTCTTCTCCCTCTATACAGCCCCCACTGGACAGACTATCAGTAGATTTGGCTTTCAGTACCATCTCTATGCTGATGACACCCAACTATACACTTCATCCCTCGAAATCACCCCTGCTTTACTCCAAAACACCAGTAATTGTCTGGCAGCTGTCTCTAACATCATGTGCTCTCTGTATCTAAAACTAAACCTCTCCAAAACTGAACTTCTTGTCTTTCCCCCATCTACTAACCCACCTAATCTTGATATTTCCATCTTGGTCTGTGGTACTATCATAACTCCGGTGCAATGTGCCCGGTGTCTCGGGGCCACATTTGACTCTGATCTTTCCTTTGTTCCCCGTATTCAATCACTTACACGCTCTTGTCGTCTGCACCTTAAGAACATTGCCAGAATCCGCCCTTTTCTTCAAAAACTCTTGTTGTTGCCTTGATTCATTCTCGTCTTGACTACTGCAATGCATTACTAATCGGTCTCCCTCTCTCTAAACTCTCCCCCCTTCAGTCTGTCCTAAATGCTGCTGCCAGGCTCATCTATCTGTCCTCCGGTTACAGTGATGCTACTATTCTATGCCAGTCACTCACTGGTTGCCCATCCACCACAGAATACAGTTCAAACTTCTCACCCTCACCCACAAAGCTCTCCACAGTGCTGCCCCTCCATACATCTCTTCCCTCATCTCCGTCTACCACCCTACTCGTGCTCTCCACAGTGCTGCCCCTCCATACATCTCCTTCCTCATCTCCGTCTACCACCCTACTCGTGCTCTCCACAGTGCTGCCCCTCCATACATCTCCTATAAAGAACAAGAAGATACTTGCTGTTATGGTATCTAATATTGTATCAGTAGGCCTAGGATTACTATAAATTGCTGATACTACCTTATAGGATGTTGTGTTTTAGTATATAAAACTTCACTTTTATTTCTATTTGTAAAATAATAACAGGTGAGATTAAAAAGTGTCAGGATCTGGGTATAATAAGAATGCCCTTTTTCAGTAGTGGTCTGGTTCCTCTGCAGTAGTTGCTGGTGGTCTAGAGTAATTGACGAGTGTTTCCTAAGCCTAGGTCTTACCCTGTATAGTCTCAGTAGTGAGGGATGACCCTAGATGGCTGTAGTCGGAGCACTCGTCCTTATAAGAACGACCCCCAGCCGCTGGAACCTGGGACCTGACTGGTATAGACCCTGTGACACTAAACCTATAGCGCTGCACAGCTCCGACGCGTTTCCCCTATATATTTGGTTCTTCAGGGAGGTGGTACGGCAGCATGGCGGTCTGAGAGTTTGTAAGGCAGTGGCAACCGCCATGCTGCCGTACCACCTCCCTGAAGAACCAAATATATAGGGGAAACGCGTCGGAGCTGTGCAGCGCTATAGGTTTAGTGTCACAGGGTCTATACCAGTCAGGTCCCAGGTTCCAGCGGCTGGGGGTCGTTCTTATAAGGACGAGTGCTCCGACTACAGCCATCTAGGGTCATCCCTCACTACTGAGACTATACAGGGTAAGACCTAGGCTTAGGAAACACTCGTCAATTACTCTAGACCACCAGCAACTACTGCAGAGGAACCAGACCACTACTGAAAAAGGGCATTCTTATTATACCCAGATCCTGACACTTTTTAATCTCACCTGTTATTATTTTACAAATAGAAATAAAAGTGAAGTTTTATATACTAAAACACAACATCCTATAAGGTAGTCCATACATCTCCTCCCTCATCTCCGTCTACCACCCTACTCGTGCTCTCCACAGTGCTGCCCCTCCATACATCTCCTCCCTCATCTCCATCTACCATCCTACCTGTGCTCTCCACAGTGCTGCCCCTCCATACATCTCCTCCCTCATCTCCGTCTACCACCCTACTCGTGCTCTCCACAGTGCTACCCCTCCATACATCTCCTCCCTCATCTCCGTCTACCACCCTACTCGTGCTCTCCACAGTGCTGCCCCTCCATACATCTCCTCCCTCATCTCCGTCTACCACCCTACTCCTGCTCTCTGTTCTGTTAGCGACCTAAGATTAACGTCCTCCTTAATTTGTACCTCTCACTCCCGTCTTTAAGACTATTCTCGAGCTGCACCTACTCTCTGGAATGCTCTGCCCCTGAATATTAGGTCAATGCACAACTTCCCTACCTTCAAACGTGCCCTAAAAACACATCTTTTCAGTCAGGCTTATCAAGCTTCCTAAAATGACCTTTCCCCAACTAAACCGCTCCCCCACCAACTCCTCTGGCCTGAACTCGATCCTCTAATAGTCCCAAATCCGAAGCAGATTGGCCGGCACCACACCTTTCACTACAATTACGGCTCGAATCCTACTTATCACAATCAACTACCTTATGTGTCACCCCCTATTCCTCATAGATTGTAAGCTCTTGTGAGCAGGGCCCTCACTCCTAGTGTTTCAGTTGTATATTAGCCAGTCATTTTTGTATTGTACAAGAACCCTATGATTTTGTAAAGCGCTGCGGAATATGGTGGAGCTATATAAATAAATATTATTATGATTATTATTATTATCAATGCAGATAAACTGTATCAGCTTTAAGTGCGGACTGTTAATGTCACACAGAGCTGGATACAATTGTAACAAAAACTCTTCTGTGAGAAACATTACATCTGTACAGAGTTTCCAGGCACACTGCCATTCACTGACAGCAAACAGATATCATGAAAAAATGGGAAATTGAACAAAAAGGTGGATTAGAAAACATTACAGAAAAAAGTTTTATTTGCGCAATGTCTGTTTTCAGTAAACCCATCCTCACACTAGTGTCCCTTTTATTGGTGCAGTAGTAGTAGTAGTGTGACTGCACCCTACAATGAAAGAGAGATAAGCAGCAATCAGGCAGGGCTTTTCCTGGGTGTCTATAAAGTCTGACATGGCTGCTGTATTCGCCTTCAGAGCAGGCGCTCATAGGTGCTTCACAGTCGCTTTTATAACGTAGATCAGCCATCTCTAACCTGCGGCTGTCCAGCTGTTGCCTGATGGGAGTTATGGTTTCATTACTGCTAGAGAACCACATATTGGAGGCCCCTGCCTGAGATTATCAGTGACAGACAGAAGATCGTACACATTATCTGCGATCAGCGCGATCCCGCTTTCTGCATGATTATTAAATGACTGTGTGGATTTTATGTTTTCTTTGCAGTGGATGCAGATTATCATGTCCACCTGACCAAGGAGGCCGGTAAGTCATTACACAGGCCACCATAAACAGGAAGGGTGTGGTCACCAAACTCTGCAGGATATAGAGCTGAAATCTCCCAGCATCCCCTGCCTGTTCTTCAGACTCTGTACAGAGCGTGGTTTATTATTTCTATACTGGAAAGTGTTCACTAAAGTAATCTCTTGTAGAAAAACGTAAATGTCCCCCCTACAATGTGACTGCACCAGCAGAACAGTGAGTGCAGCTCTGGAGTATAATACAGGATGTAACTCAGGATCAGTACAGGATAAGTAATGTAATGTATGTACACAGTGACTCCACCAGCAGAACAGTGAGTGCAGCTCTGGAGTATAATACAGGATGTAACTCAGGATCAGTACAGGATAAGTAATGTAATGTATGTACACAGTGACTGCACCAGCAGAACAGTGAGTACAGCTCTGGAGTATAATACAGGATGTAACTCAGGATCAGTACAGGATAAGTAATGTATGTACACAGTGACTGCACCAGCAGAATAGTGAGTGCAGCTCTTGAGTATTATACAGGATGTAACTCAGGATCAGTACAGGATAAGTAATGTATGTACACAGTGACTGCACCAGCAGAATAGTGAGTGCAGCTCTGGAGTATAATACAGGATGTAACTCAGGATCAGTACAGGATAAGTAATGTAATGTATGTACACAGTGACTGCACCAGCAGAACAGTGAGTGCAGCTCTGGAGTATAATACAGGATGTAACTCAGGATCAGTACAGGATAAGTAATGTAATGTATGTACACAGTGACTGCACCAGCAGAATAGTGAGTGCAGCTCTGGAGTATAATACGGGATGTAACTCAGGATCAGTACAGGATAAGTAATGTATGTACACAGTGACTGCACCAGCAGAATAGTGAGTGCAGCTCTGGAGTATAATACGGGATGTAACTCAGGATCAGTACAGGATAAGTAATGTATGTACACAGTGACAACATTTTTCACATCAGCCGTTACAGATATATCTATCTGTAGTTAATGAATATATTTAACTGTTATCTTGTAGGAGATGACTATCCAAATCAAATCCATGTTGGATACTGGCCACAAGAGCTCTTCTGATTCTTTATGCTTGAGACTTATGATGTTTCGCTGTAGTTTAAATTTCTTTGTTGCTTGTATAATGTGTGGTAAATGTGTTGTATTATGTAATCTAAAATTTGCAAGCTCTTATTTCACCTTCTCCAAACTGATCTCTTATGTCATTGATGTTTTTGTGCATATTTTTTTTACATTTGAAATGAGAAGAGCTGAATCTATATCCCTTGTTTTGTAAAAATGTCTTTGGTTGAATAAAATAAATAAAAACATTTTTATGAGTATATACAGTACAGTGTGTGTGTGACTATGTGTGTATATATATATATACTTATCTGCCAACACAAACTTGCAAATTACTATGATGTGCAGACAGATAGGATATTAGATAGAGAGACACAGAGAGCGAGAGAGAGAGATAATGATGGATAGAATACAGATATGAGACTGAAAGATACTGTAGGTATGATATAGACTAAAATAGATAGATAGATAGATAGATAGATAGATAGATAGATAGATAATTTTTCCTTTCCTGTGAAAGAGTATTTCCATGACAGATGTGTCCTCTTTGCCCAGGGACCAGTCTTATCAAAGTTGCTACAGGGACCACATGATCAATCAGCTTTAGCTTCTTTCCGCTGACATTGTGAGCAGGTAGTATTTGTATGTAGATGGACATTGGGCCCCCAGAATAAATTTAACTGGTGGTTTCTAGGCACAAGAGTCCGACACTGGTCAGACACCCTGGAGATCACATTCTCTGAAGGGGAGAGGAGCGTTGATGCAAAGAAAGCCATAAAACATGCCACAGTCAGACAAAATTCAGAAATTCCTTTTGTGACTTTATCTCCAAGTGGAAGATAATAGGAAAACCAATGTCCTATTTAATACTGAGTTGCCCTCCGCCTGGCATGCAGGGGTTAAAGACCCACAAAATATCTAGGACATCACACTTACCATCAACCTATATAATAATGGAACCATAGTAATACAAGGCAAGGAAGAACAATCTAGTTATAATGGGCAAATTGTGTGAAACCACTGTGATAACTAACCAGTTTGGCTTTGAGATCCTTCTAAGGGCATTATCTTAGTGGTCCCTTGATTTTCACCTTTCAACCCCTATACAGGGATCTAGTCTTCACTGCAGGGGAGCCACCTTGAAATAGTCCCGGTGTAGTTGGCATGGGAGTCAGAGACACTGGTGTGAAGCACTGAAAGATCAGGCAATATTTGTAGTCAAAAACATGGCAAGGTCAGTGCAGGTAGTGTTTGTGCATACCTGGGAAACCAGTCCAAAGTCAGGGTAGGGAGCAATGGTACAATATGGTGGTCAGGCTATAGTCAGGGCAGGCAGCGGTTGATCAGATGAACAGGCAAAGGTACAGAACACAGGCAGACAGATAAACATACCTTCACTGGAACACTGACAGCTTAGGAACCTATTGCTCACGCGTCTCTCGCTGGGGAAAGGTGTCTTAAGTACCCACAGATGTCTAGTTTTCCGCTAGTGAAATACAGAACAGATACGCTGGCCCTTTAAGTGCCAGGAGATTTGTACCCAAAGGGACAGGGAAAGAGATCTAGCAGCCAAGAGCAGGCTGCAGCAGCAGCCAAGGACTTCAGTGACTGACTTTTCAGTGAGGATGTCTGACTTTTATGAAATTGCCTTAAAGGAGTTGTCCCATGAAAAATATTCAACAGTTTTCAAACCAGCACTTGGATGTCAATACTTAAATTAAAAATTTGTCACTTAATTTCTTATTTCTTTAAACGGCTCATTAAGAAGGCCGCACATGCTCAGTTTCATCTTTCAACTTCCTCCTGAGCTGTGATGGGGAGAGCTGAGACACGCCCCCTGAGCTCTGATAGGGAGAGCTGAGACACGCCTCTTGAACTTTGATAGGGAGAGCTGAGATACGCCACCTGAGCTGTGATAGGGAGAGCTGAGACACTCCTCCTGAGCTGTGATAGGGCGAGCTGAGACACTCCTCCTGAGCTGTGATAGGGCGAGCTGAGACACGCCTCCTGAGCTGTGATAGGGAGAGCTGAGATACGCCACCTGAGCTGTGATAGGGAGAGCTGAGACACACCTCCTGAGCTGTGATAGGGTGAGCTGAGACACTCCTCCTGAGCTGTGATAGGGATAGCTGAGATACGCCTCCTGAGCTGTGATAGGGAGAGCTGAGACACACACCCTGAGCTGTGATAGGGAGAGCTGGGACACTCCTCCTGAGCTGTGATAGAGAGAGCTGAGACATGCCTCCTGAGCTGTGATAGGGAGAACTGAGACACGACCCCTGAGCTGTGATAGGGAGAACTGAGACACGACCCCTGAGCTGTGATAGGGAGAACTGAGACACGCCCCTGAGCTGTGATAGGGAGAGCTGAGACACGCCCCCTGAGCTGTCATAGGGAGAGCTGAGACACGCCTCCTGAGCTGTGATAGGGAGAGCTGAGACACGCCTCCTGAGCTGTGATAGGGAGAGCTGAGACACACCTCCTGAGCTGTGATAGGGTGAGCTGAGACACTCCTCCTGAGCTGTGATAGGGATAGCTGAGATACGCCTCCTGAGCTGTGATAGGGAGAGCTAAGACACACACCCTGAGCTGTGATAGGGAGAGCTGGGACACTCCTCCTGAGCTGTGATAGAGAGTGCTGAGACACGCCTCCTGAGCTGTGATAGGGAGAACTGAGACACGACCCCTGAGCTGTGATAGGGAGAACTGAGACACGACCCCTGAGCTGTGATAGGGAGAACTGAGACACGCCCCCTGAGCTGTGATAGGGAGAGCTGAGACACGCCCCCTGAGCTGTCATAGGGAGAGCTGAGACACGCCTCCTGAGCTGTGATAGGGAGAGCTGAGACACGACCCCTGAGCTGTGATAGGGAGAGCTGAGACACTCCCCCTGAGCTGTAATAGGGAGAGCTGAGACACACCTCCTGAGCTGTGATAGGGCGAGCTGAGACACGCCTCCTGTGCTGTGATAGAGAGAGCTGAGGCACACCCCTTAGCTGCAGCAAAAAAGACACTCCCCTTCAACTGCCAACTTGATTTAAATCTAGCAGAGCAATTAATGCAGAGATCTCTGGATCCATGTGAGGTACAGGGCTGGTTCTAGCTTTGTTAGAAAGAGATTGTCATGTCCTATATGATGTCTGATTTTTATTTTTTACATTATTCATGGATGGGATAACCCCTTTAAGCCTAATGTTTCTCTAGGAGAGCCAGGTAAATTGAGGTGAAGCCTTGCATTATCAATCTGCAAGTCTATTTCAGGCTGAGGTCTGTAGCAGGTAAGTTTTTTTCTCCTGTCAAATCTGAAAAAAAATTATTGACAAAGAGTCAGTCCAGGAAATCAAGGTAGCCCAATCGTCATGGTATGCCAACATGAAATGCCACAAGTAGTTGACCAAGACCTGGTTGATACGCTCAAAATGCCCATTGGTTTGGGAGCGATATGCAGAGGCGAAGTCTGATGCCACATTCAGAAGCTTGCAGACAGTTCTCCAGAGTTTTTAGTTTTCCGATCAGACACAAAGTGAGCAGGCAATCCACGTAAATGAAAAATATGCAAAAAAAGGGGGTCAGTCAGCACATCCAATATGCAGGTGCACGCTGCCATGGCTAGAGACACAAAGGAAAAACACACAATGCAGCAGCACTCTGGTGCTAGTGCTACATTCTGGTGCTAGTGCTACACTTATTTAGCAAAATTGAGATTCTTGGCAAATAATTTTGTACAAAATATAATGTGCCATAATGGCCACCATAAAATTCAGGGAGTGTTGGTTCCACATGCATGCCGGGTCCACTCTGTCTTTGCCATTTTTGGTGCCTTAAAGGCCTCCATTAAATCCAGGGATGCAGGTACCAACATGCATGCTGAGCCCACTCTATACCTCTCCTGGTGCCTCACAGCTTCCAATACATATACCGAGGGCAGGCTATAGCTTTATACTTACTCTGATTAAAATCAGCCTATGGGGCAGACAGGCTTATCAGGAGTGCAAGACTGTCTGGAGTAGGCACACCTCCAGATCAGTATAACTGCAAAAAAAGTTGTATCTTGACCAGCAATCTTGGAGCAACGTCCACAGGACAAGACCTCCTTCCTCTTCGCAACAGGGACAAATGTCTTGCTAGGTGGAATATCCTTCAACTGGACTGCAGCAACAGGAAAAATGGAGGCAGGGTCTATGATATGCTGGGGCTCTAAAACACAATCAGCAATCAGAGTCGAAGGACTGGGACACGGCATCAGCCTTGATATTCTTGTCAGCTGGATGGAAATGTAGAATGAAATCAAACTGGACAAAGAACAGTGACCATCGAGCTTGATGAGGTTCAAGCCACTATATATACTGGATATAAGACAAGTTCTTATGGTCAGTGCAGATTACAACGGGATGGTTGGGTCCATCCAGAAGATGGTGCCACTTCTCCAGTACCATCTTAATTGTAAGCAGCTCCCTGTCACCAATGGAGTAGTTGCCCTCAGCTGAGGAGAAGGCTTTAGAAAAGTTGTCACAGGTGACCATCTTACTGGAGGAACTCTTCTGGGTGAGGACAGCTCCGAGTCCTATAGAAGCTGCATCCACCTCGAAGGAAAGACTGTTTGAGGACATTGGGATAGTGCAGAACTGAAGCACAGGAGAAGGCCTGCTTGAGTGTCTGGAATACTGATTCTGCCTTGGGTGTTCACTGTCTAACATTCGCTCCTCTGCGGATAAAGGTAGAGATAGGGGCGGTAAGATAGGAATTGTGGGTAATAGCCCAGGAACTGCTGGATCACAGGCAGGTCAGTAGACCATGACCACTCTAATATAGTATTTTCTCTGGATCTATGAATATACCCTTGTCGAAAATTTTGTAGCCCAGGAAGGGTAAGGACACTAGTGACGATTGAGCACCCAGATGCTCGTGTGCTCTGGCCGAGCACTCAGGGGTGCTCGAGTGCTCGGCCGAGCACCTGAGCATAATTAAAGTCAATGGGGCAAAACCAGACACCCCCCACTCGGAAGAGGTTAGGGTGTCTTGTTTACACGGGTCCCCCCCCCCCCAAAAAAAAACATGACACAGACCCTGGGGGGGAATTGGGTTAAACTTACCTTTCCCAGCAGCTCCCGACCTGTCCCAGCAGGAAGACGGCGCGCACAGTGGTAAGTTTCACCACAGCGCCACCTGCTGGAGGGAGCTGCTGGGAAAGGTAAGGTGACGGATCCGTCATAAACTCTATTGAAAGTCAATGGAGGACGGATCTGTTTACTATTGTGTTACACTGAATGGATCCTTCCCCATTGACTTGCATTGGGGGTCATGACGGATCCGTCTTGGTGCGGGGAGGGGACTCGAGCATGGCACTCGAGTACACTCGGGGTTCGGCCGAACACCGAGTGGACCCAAACGCAAGCATGCTCGGCCACACATCGAGTTCGGCCGAGCATGCTCACTCATCACTAGTAAGGATGTCTTCTTGAACAGGCATTTTTCAAACTTTGTGTACAGCTGGTTGTCCCGCAGCAGCTGCAGGACGATACAGACATGTCTCTGGTTTGTGGGCAGGTTTAGGGAGAAGATTAACCCTTTCACCTGAGGTTTTTCGTTTTTGGGTTTTCATTTTTCTTCCCTATCTTCCTTGAGCCATAACTTTTTTTATATTTCCATTCACATAGCTGTAGGAGGGCTTATTTTTTGCAGGACAAATTGTAATTTCTAATGCCACCATTAATTATGGCATAAAATGTAGTGGGAAGCGGTAAAAAATTCCAAATTGGGTGGAAATGGAAAAAAAACGCAATTCCTCCACCGTTTTACGGGTTTTGTTCCCACACGTTTAGTGTGAGGCAAAACTGACCCATGCCCTTCATTCTCTGGGTCAGTACGATTAAAAAGATACCCCATATGTATAGGTTTGGTATGTCTAAATAGTGTAAATAAAAATTTAAACGTTGAAAAAAATATATTTTTTTTACATCACCATATTCTGATCCCCATAACTTTGAGGGACAATCTGCATTTTTTATTGATACCATTTTGGCCTGTTTGTGACTTTGTGATCACATTTTATTACATTTTTTGGGTAAGAGAAGCAATGAAAAATGGCAAATTGACCATTTTGACCCTTTTTTCTGTTATGCCATTTGCTGTATTTGAATTTTTTTTTATATATTTTAATAGTACGGACGTTTTTGGTTGCGATGATACCCATGATGTTCATGTTTATTGTTATTTAGGTATTTTTTTAAATTTTTGGTAATGATTTTGAAGCTCATATATGAGCCTATAAACTGCAGCATGAATAGTATCAGCCTTGTCAGTGATAGTATTCAGAGCAACTACCGAGCTTCCAGAGCAAGCTCGCACTTCTGGGTTTTTGCACTTTTAAATGCCGTGATCTCACTTGATCACGGCATCTAAAGCCTTTAATTACTACAATCGACATTATTGCCAGTCATGGTAATTAACCTGCCGGCCATGATGCCCGCTACACGTGTGACTGGGCCCCATGTTCGCACAACGCTCCAGCGACGTACAGGTAGCAAAAGAATTAAGATACGATCCAGATATATCACAACACAGGAGTTAAGCAGGTCACGATAGACATTGTTCACTAACTCCTGAAAGACAGTGGGTACATTTCACAAACTGAAGGGCATCACTAGATATTCAAAGTGCTTTATTTGGTCACTTCAGCGATATAGATTAGCATCCAAGTTATAGCGTCACTTGGTGAGGTGAAGTTTCAGCACCAGCATAACATAAAGCAAAAATAAATATCTGCCCGTCTGGGCTCTACTTAATTTACAGGCAATTCCTGTCTCACCTATAGATCACTGTTCACACCAGGGGAGATCTGGCTTCACACAGCCATACGGTCTAACGGCCCTCCTGGCTGTGACCACACAAAGCCTCTCAGGCTTCCTTCTCCCCGAGACTGACATTCTGAGGTCTGCTTTATTTCCTCAGTGATGATCCCAGCAGGCCTTACCTGAGATCACCTAGGGCCAGGGGAAAAACCTGTAATGGAGGGGTGTGGACTGGGAAATCCCTCTACCAAACCTCAGAATCAGAACATGCAGATTACACCTTCGACAAAAAAGAACTAATAACTCATATATATAAACCCCTATTCAAATGAGCAACGGACTAAATCAATATCAAACAACCTACAAAGAACAAAGAAGTCTACTTGGCTCATATATATAATCTTTATTTAGGAAAAATTCCATAAAACATACAATAAAAAAAGGATAAGGATAAAGAGTTCCACAAACAAAAGTGTGACTCTCCTAGACTAAACACATCCCCTCTTATATAATGTATTTGGGCAGTACAGACATTTGGTTTAACTGACCTATATATAATCAACAGAGTGCATATCAGTATCAAGGGGGAATCAATAAAATATCAATTATCCCCCCATGCATCTACAAATAGTATAGAAATAAATATAAATATAAAAGGCAGCATAGTCCAATGTCTTATCAGTATAAAGTACTTACCCACAAACGGGGAGTCAGTCCAGGAGAGCCACACACCCCAACGCACGTTTCGGCCCCTCGCCTTCCTCTCTCCCCGAGACTGACATTCTGAGGTCTGCTTTATTTCCTCAGTGATGATCCCAGCAGGCCTTACCTGAGATCACCTAGGGCCAGGGGAAAAACCTGTAATGGAGGGGTGTGGACTGGGAAATCCCTCTACCAAACCTCAGAATCTCCCAGTCCAAAGAAATCCAGCCCATATAAACTTAAACAAAGAGCTCCCGCAGACTATGCTCTGCTGAAGCAAATGCATCTTTCTGGATTTCAGATACCTCATCCAGCTGAGGAGCCTGGGTGAGATATACACTCCCTCCACTACTTTACCATACACATAACCACAATAGATACAGTAGATAGATAGATAGATAGATAGATAGATAGATAGATAGATAGATAGACAGAGACTGGACAGATCTGAACTGATCAATGTGGATCACTATCCATATCATAGAGGGGGTCCATCTTTTCGGCAGATTCTTGCTGTACTGAGCTGCTCATCGGTCTGAGTGGTCCTCTGTGAGCCTTTTGAATAATTACCACCGGGTAGATTTGGACAATACAGGTAAATTTCTAAGCCACCGCCCACAGCAACAAATCAGATCTTCTCTTGGGTCTTGACCTGTAATGACGAAACATAAGCTGTTGCTGGAGTGGCTGTGCACACGGTGGATCCCGATCATGCTTTAGCTTCTATACGTTGCACCCATATATGTACAGTGCCTATTGCAGATTTAGTCTTCCCAGCCTGATGCAGGTCTACAATGTTGTTTCTGGTGTCTTTCGACAGACTCTTTGGTCTCCACCATAGTGGAGTTTGGAGTGTGACTGTTTGAGGTTGTGGACAGGTGTCTTTTATACTGATAACAAACAGGAGCCATTACTACAGGTAATGAGTGGAGGACAGAGGAGCCTCTTAAAGAAGAAGTTACAGGTCTGTGAGATCCTGCTTGTTTGTAGGTGACCAAATACTTATTTTCCACCATAATTTGCAAATAAATTCTTAAAAAATCAGACAATGTGATTTTCTGGATTTGTTTTCTCATTTTGTCTCTCATAGTTGACGTCTACCTATGATGTCAATTACAGGCCGACCTCATCTTTTTAAGTGGGAAAACTTGCACAACTGTATGATGACCAAGATGTCACTGGCCCCGGAGATTGTGCTGACGGTCCGAGCAGGTTCTGCACTTCTCAAGTACAAAATCTTTGTGTGACTTATCCGCCCCTCCCCCGCTGCTCCCCTCACACTTCCCTGCATTTGTGAGCCCCGTAACTTTAATGCACTTTTTAATAGAAATCCAATTTTCATCACGTTGTAGCTTGACGAGTCTCAAAATACAAAAAGCCCCAAACCGAAGAATTTTATGGCGCAATTTTTGCTGTTTTACGATATCCCATAACGTGAAAAGAAACTGTTGAATTATATTAACCCCTAAACAGCTGCCCTTCACACATTAATATCCAATATCTGTGAAAATACAACTACTATGTGAGGAAAAATGGTTAAAAAAGATCCCTCTCCGGAATGAAAAAATCACCAAATCACTTTAATCTTCTAAACAATAACAAAGTTATAGCTTGTAGCCAGCGAGTGATATTTCTGAAGAAATGTCCTTAATGAAATGCTGGCGGATTTTAAACATTGACTATCAAATGTATTTTAGCCGTAAAAAAGAAAAACGATGGCCTTGATTTATCAAAATCCACATCTGCTGCGCTGGTCTTAAGGCGGCCTGATCTGCCGGGGGAGGCATGAAATTTATGGGGCGCAGACCTCGTCATAAATTACCTTGATCCTCTGGCAGTGCGTGCTCCAGAATGAAATCTGCGGCAGCTCCCAGAAGTCTCTGGAGTAAATAATGGTGAAGGTGCCAATGGCCCCACCCAATTCCTACCCTCGCCAAGCACGCTTCTCATAAACCTGGCGAGGGTGGCGTACAATGCCTGCTGTGACTCCTATGTACCTAGGTTTTCTCAAAGCTCCTATACACCCAAAAGTGAAAAAATAAAGCAACTTTGCAAAAATCCTTGATTCAAAATAAAAATCTACTATTTCAGGTATCCAGCCCTTGTACAGACCAATGTGTCTCCATGGTTACAGACTACAAACAATCCCTGTGTAGTCGTATGTCAAACGCCATTTGTCCTCTACTTTCAAACCTACCTAGTAGTGTTGAGCGAGAACCTCTGTGCTCGTATGCTCGGGTGCTCTGGCCGAGCACTAGGGGTTGCTCGAGTGCTCGGCCGAGCACCCAAGCATAATGTTAGTCAATGGGACTAAACCAGGCACCCCCCGCTTGGAAGAGGGGAGGGTGTCTGGTTAATAGAAAAAGGTCAGAATCGCGACTTCTCCTCTTTTACTCCTTTCACTCGTAAAAGTATGCTAATTAACTGAATTTGTACGTATTAGCGTAAAAATCAACATTACAGTGCAGGGAAGAGATTCGAGCATTGCGCTCGAGTACACTCGATGTTCAGCCGAACACCGAGCGGACCCGAGCATAGGCATGCTCGGCTGAACAGCGAGTTCGGCCGAGCATGCTCACTCAACGCTACTACCTAGCAGCAAAACATGGAACAGACAGATGGCAGTGTGACTGTGGTATCAGATACAGATTATTTGATGCCTGCATCCATGGAGATACATAGGTCTGCATCACAGCTGCATACAGAAAACGGTTAGGAGTTTTTAAATTAATTTTGAAAGTTTCTTTTTTTTTTTTTTTTAAATTTTTAGTAGGAACAATATTTAATTGGTTTCAAAAGTGTTCATACTTTGTAAATAGACTAGGGCAGTGATGACTAACCTCTGGCACTCCAGCTGTGGTGAAACTACAACTCCCAGCATGCTCCATTCATTTCTATAGAGTTCTGAGAACAGCCAATCAAGTGTACATCTTGTACGTAGTTTTACCACTGTTGGAGTGCCAGAGGTTAGCCATCACCGGACTAGGGGAACATGGAAACACCCTAAAACTGATTTGGAGAACCCGCTTGATGCAAATCTATATAAGCACCACCACTTCTTGGTTCTCATAATAGGACAGTCCCTGAAAAAATGGGACTATATATATATATATATATATATATATATAGTATATACACTCGTCAACATTGCAGCACTAAGAAGGACAAGCCGTAAGGTTAGAGAGGAGAGCCTCTACATGGACTTATCATCTGATGACACTTAGTGCAAGTGAAACGGGATGTCACATCCCAAGCCTAGAGCGGCAAACAGCACCTACATAAACCATCTGAAGACATCTACACGACATTGGGCTACAAGCCAGCTGTCTACCTATGTGTATTCCATTAATCTCACACCACTGCTCTCAAAGGCTATCATGGTGCACAGCATGACGGCAATGGAGGCTTCATCGATCAGTCCCACTTTTCTTTCAGATGCAGTGATAGCTGGAGATTGGCCTGGAGACCACGTAGGCAATGCCACGAAGAGGATTCACAAAGGAAGGGTAATGGATGACTACATACAGCCCGGGCCTCACCTGGGTACACACAGTCATTATTATTGTGCGTAAGTCATGGCCTCAGGGTGGCCACTTTCATAACCCCAAAAAGGAAGGCATCATATAGTAAAATAACAATCTCTTCGTAAAAAAATCTAGAACCAGCCCAGTACCTCACGTGAATCCATAGATTTCCTAGCATTTCCCTGACTCTCTCACAGAATCCATGCTTCTCCATTTTCTTCTCCAAAGTTTGACCAACTCATGTCACATGAAGTCATCTCAGGTCTTTCACCACCACTTCTCCCAATCAATGCGCTGATAACAGGATGGTGATATCATTACAGGTCCTTCATTGCCACTTCTCCGCTCCACTGCCGAGCTATTTAAGCCATATTCTTATCAGTATGATGATAATTGAACTATAATGAGTATTTATAAGATCAGAGATCAGAGATAAGGAGCCGTCAGTTGAGCTGCTTGATGGAACAGAGTGAAAATTCGGAGCCTGCTACTGGAGAATCTCAAGGCTGCACAGAGACAAGGGTTTAAAATCTTTAATAAAGACAAACTGAAATCAAGCAAGAGCAAGTTTCCAGAAGAGAAGACAGTCTTGATTCTGCAACATTTTCAAAAAGGGAGTGAGGTCTTCACCGGGAAATTATAGACCGGTAATGGCTTAACATCCATTGTGGGAAAAATGTTTGAAGGTCTTCTACGAGACTACATACAGGATTATGTAACTGTCAATAATATAATAATTGATAGCCAACATGGTTTTACTAACAACAGAAGCTGTCAGACTAACCTCATTTGTTTTTATGAGGAGGTGAGTAGGAGCCTGGACAGAGGGACGGCTGTGGATTCTGTTTTTTTTGGATGTTGCAAGGGCGTTTGATACTGTCCCACACGGACAACAAATGGGTAAATTGAGGTCTATTGGTTTAGAAAATATAATTTGTAATTGGATTGAAAATTGGCTTCGCAATCGTATCCAAAGAGCTGTGGTCAATCATTCCTACTCTGAATGGTCCCCGGTTATAAGTGGTGTTCCCCAAGGTTCTGTGCTGGGTCCACTTTTATTTAACTTTTTCATTAAAGACTGTCAGTATTGGGTCTGTGACATCACCACAGTGTGGCAGACCGCTGTCTGCAGACTACAGCACCAGGGTCCCAGCTCTTGCCTACCTCGCAGAAGGAGCAAGCACCCGTCAGCATACCACCGCATCCGCCCTCACAGCCAGGTTTCCACTTGTGTGCTATAGCGCACGCGCGTGCGCCTGTCCCTTTGTTATTGACACCTCCTGATTACTGTCTCTACCCGGAGGCGGGTTTACTGGTATTTAGGGAAGTTTCACTGACCATGAAGTGCCCAAGCATGGTTGTCATACCTGTTAACCTCTGCTGAAGCTTCCTGCTGCTCTGATCTGCTGAGTACTGGACTTTGCCTGTCCACAATTCTACCTGCTACCTGGACTATTGACCCCTGCATTGCCTGACTACAACTCTGCTTGCTGTCACCTGTAAGTTTGCCTGGACTTCTGACCCTGCGTTGCCTGACTACATCTCTGCTTGCTGTCAACATTAAGTTTGCCTGAACTTCTGACCTTGCACTGCCTGACTACGAGCCCGCCTGAACCTGTATACCGTATTACTCTGAACTTTGTTTTGCCTTTGTTTCAAGTGACTTTTGTTTACCTTCTGCCAGTAAAGATCATCTGTTCCGTTACTCTGCCTCATTTGGACTCTATACACACTCCTGCAGTTAGCTGCTTTCTGGGTGGCTGGTTTAAACACCAGTGTCCTGACTCTGGGAGTCAGCAGTCAGCAATATTGGGCTAATTCCTAGTCCACTATCAGCTGACCCAGAGGATCCACATCCTCTAGTTGTGACAAAGACACAGAGGATGGGAGTAGTAGTGCTGTTTCTATTTTTGCAGATGACACCAAACTTTGTAATACGGTCCAGTCTATGGAAGATGTTAATACGTTACAAGCTGACTTGGGCAAACTTACTGTTTGGGCCTCCACTTGGCAAATGAGGTTCAATATAGATAAATGTAAAGTTCAGTACTTGGGGCTAATAATCTGCAGCATATGTCCTGGGGGAGTAGCACTGTGAGAGTCTCTTGTTAAGAAGGATTTAGGTGTATTAGTAGATCATAGACTAAATAACAGCACAATGCCAGTCAGCTCATAGGATTTTTTTTGTCTTTCCCCGGATCAGTGTAGCAGGATTACAGCTTGGACTTGATGGACTTTTATCTTTTTTTTTTAACTTTAACTACTATGTAACATTGTATAATCCTCGTTAAACTTGTTACATCTCCAATGTCTTCGATGCGCCCGCAGTATAGACGATCTTTTTTTTACGTCTCAATTACAAATGTCTACATTATGAAGGTGGTCTATTAAAACACAATATTCCGAGCAGAATAATTCAACACAAATCCAAATGATTATTAGTGTCTTGGCATTTCTAGGCGGCGGTGACTTTGTTGTACAGATACGCTCATTAGTCACTTAGGAGGGCAACATATTAGATTGCCCCCCACTCCCCCATGTGACATTATCCGTGGACGTTTAATGGAATGAGCTGTCTGTGAACTGCCGCTAATAGCAGCCGAGACTCGTAACCATTAAGTAAAGCGGCATCATCAGAGCGGGCACAGACAGGCGGCACATTAACAATCTTACACTTGTAAAGCTCCCATGTTAATGTGACAATGATGGCCGCTGTCATTGTGTTCACTGATAACAATGGACCCTCGCTTTATAATCGATGGCGGTAACAGAGTTATTATCACTGTTTACTTCAATCTGCACATGAGACGCGGTTTATCAGATGACTCCATAATGGACGGCAGATGTTGGGTCAATTAGTCCCTTAGAATAAAGTACCAAATGGAATTCAGTAATCAATGGCTGGAGGGAAATGACCCTGAGCTTAACCTGATACATAGTCTTCTTCTGATCTGTTCTTTAATTGCAGATTTCTTTATATGATTATGGACATGAGAAGCTTCATTCAGAGAATAACTCATCGAATTAATATCTACAGGAGAGTATAGCGGCCACCTATCTTCTATCTATCTATCTATCTATCTATCTATCTATCTATCTATCTATCTATCTAATATCAATTATCTATGTCATATCTATCTGTCATATCTATCTGTCATATCTATCTAGCTATCTATCTCATATGTATTCTATCTATCTATCTATCTATCTATCTATCTATCTATCTTATATCTACGAGTCCTCCTGTGACTGAGGTTACTTACGTTCTTGTGGTTGTCCCGAGATCATGTAAAGAAAACAGAATAAACATCCTAATATCAGAATACAGAAGTCTAGGCATGAACTGCTGACAGCTTCTCTCAGGTTCTTCATCACTAAAAGTGCATCTGCCGCTTTGGTTTATTTTTCATATTGTGTAGGGACGCAGATGATAAACATTATCGTAATGTACTTCCTTAGGGAAAGATGTTTCTTTCTACTAGAATATGGGGTGTAAAGAGTCTTCTTAGCAGAGCTGTAATAGTGCTTCTAAGGTGCATCTGTCTGCAGATGATGCCTGTGTGTAATGTGCAGAGGTTTCCAGGCTTCTTGTCCTGACCTCAGTCCCTGACTATTGACAGGTGGCCTATCACTGTCCACCACCATGCCTATCTGACCTGTTACACACAGGCATCTTAAGCGCTCAGAAAAATGCTGAAAACTGAAGACTCTCATAAGACGCTCTCTTAGTGATGCTCAGTTATAGCTTTCATAGAAGACTCTTTAAACCGAAACAACAGTCACTCTTTAAGGATGTCTCTCAGCTCACTGGCTTGGTCCTCAGGGGCTGATCTCAGACTCTTCCCTTTGGTCATTCTCAGAGCAGGTCTCTCTAGCTTGTCCTGCCCTCACCGTGCACACTCCTCCACTTGGCAGCAAACACTCTCACTTATAGACTCTTTTACCTTCACCTACCATTGTTGTGTGGCAGGGTCATCTAGGGCGCTCCTGGTGTCTCACACCCTGCCCTTCTGCAACTCGGCTTCCAGGAGGACCTACTGCTGGTGCCGACTACTCTGATAGGATATACTGACACCTCCGTGAGCAGAGCTCCAGCAGACCATTACCAGTGCAGGCTGAGGAGGTGCACAGACTCAATGGGGTCCATCAATATACAGTTAAAAGGTCCCAAACTAGGGGACTGAACCTCGCTTGCCTATGGGATTCAAACTGATTAATACTGTATTTTTCGCTTTATAAGACGCACCCGATGATAAGACTCACCCCAGATTTTAGAGTAGAAAAATAATAAAAAAATATTTTTCATCAGATCCTCATATCAGACCCCCCATAAATATCAGGACATCACATCACACCCCCATATCATCCCTCCATGTCAGACCCCGCATAAATATCAGGACATCACATCAGATCCCCATATCATCCCTCCATGTCAGGCCCCCATCAGACCTCAGATCAGCCCTTTCAGACCCCCATCAGCCCTCAGATCAGCCCTTTCAGACCCCCATCAGCCCTTAAATCAGCCCTTTCAGACCCCTATCAGACCTCAGATCAGCCCTTTCAGACCCCTATCAGACCTCAGATCAGCCCTTTCAGACCCCCATCAGACCTAAGATCAGCCCTTTCAGACCCCCATTAGCCCTTTCAGACCCCCATCAGCCCTTAAATCAGCCCTTTCAGACCCCCATCAGCCCTCAGATCAGCCCTTTCAGACCCCCATCAGACCTCAGATCAGCCCTTTTAGACCCCCATCAGCCCTCAGATCAGCCCTTTCAGACCCCCATCAGACCTAAGATCAGCCCTTTCACACCCCCATTAGCCCTTTCAGACCCCCATCAGACCTCAGATCAGCCCTTTCAGACCCCCATCAGCCCTTTCAGACCCCCATCAGACCTCAGATCAGCCCTTTCAGACCTCCATCAGATCACAGATCAGCCCTTTCAGACCCCCATCAGATCTCAGATCAGCCCTTTCAGACCCCTTCAGATCTCAGATCAGCCCTTTCAGACCCCCATCAGACCTCAGATCAGCCCTTTCAGACCCCCATCAGCCCTTTCAGACCCCCATCAGACCTCAGATCAGCCCTTTCAGACCCCCATCAGCCCTCAGATCAGCCCTTTCAGACCCCATCAGACCTCAGATCAGCCCTTTCAGACCCCCATCAGCCCTTTCAGACCCCCATCAGACCTCAGATCAGCCCTTTCAGACCTCCATCAGATCACAGATCAGCCCTTTCAGACCCCCATCAGATCTCAGATCAGCCCTTTCAGACCCCTTCAGATCTCAGATCAGCCCTTTCAGACCCCCATCAGACCTCAGATCAGCCCTTTCAGACCCCCATCAGCCCTCAGATCAGCCCTTTCAGACCCCATCAGCCCTCAGATCAGCCCTTTCAGACCCCATCAGACCTCAGATCAGCCCTTTCAGACCCCCATCAGCCATTTCAGACCCCATCAGACTAAAACAAAAAACTCCTCTTACCTCTCCTGCGCTGCGGCTCCTCTTCATCTCAGGCAAGTGGCGCTCCTCTGTCTTCTCCGGCCTGCGCTGCACTGTCACCTGACTGCATGCAGCGCCAGGTCATAGTGCGCGCACTACATAGTGACGCTGTACGGGATCAGGATAGTGCAGCGCCGGCCCCAGCAAGAAGACCAGGTAGGGTAAGTATGTTCCCCACTCCCGGCACCTAATGCATACTAGTGAGCGCTTCCATAATGGAAGCGCTCACTAGTATTCGCTTTATAAGACGAATGGCCATTTTCCCCCTACTTTTGGGGGGTGGGGGGGAGTGCGTCTTATAAAGTGAAAAATACGGTAAGTTTGCCCATGTGCCAGGGGGTTTTGTGGTCGACCTAAAAATCCAAGACCCAGACACTTTGCTGGCTAAAGAATTCTCTGCAAGGTAACACCCGTAGACCCAATTTTATCAGTGGTACACTGGGGGTCTAACCACCCCCCTTTAGCCATCAATTTTAATATATCCAATCACAAGTACAGTATTTATCAAAGCAACCAATCAGAAGCATAATGGTACGGAAAAATATATGTACACATAGAGATGACTCAGAATTTTGCGAAAGGTCTTTATTTCATAATGTCTCAGTGTCCGAGTATTTCCTTATTTTCGTCTAACTTCCTTATAAATGTTACAAAACAGGAAACAATAGACAATATTTATTCATTAAACTCAAAGACATTTAAGTACAAAGCGTAAAAATGGAGCACAATTCATGTTCATTAATCACAGCAGCATATTACTGGAATAATCATTTTCCTTAAAGGCATGTATACAAAAGAGGATGGGCTGGTGATACCGCTCAAGCAAGGAAATTCCTGAAAAGCTATTAGGAGCTGGTTTATAGTGACTTGCACTGTTGCTAGCATAAAAAAATATCCTTTCATCATTTTTTTTTACCTTCATGTGCCCCCCTCCTCCCTGGGTCCTGTTGGGACATCAGTCTCCTTCCCCCTCTGGCAGCTGTAAATGTAGCTCCTTTTTGTCCCTCTGCTATTTCACAGTATCTGCTCCTTCCCTGATGAGGGTGGAGAGCTTCTTCCATTGGTTTCCCTGCAGTGAGCAGAGGGTCAGTATGCAGAGGCCTAACTTTGAGGAGAGTGACTGAGCATGTGTGTCCAAGACAATCAGCTTATTAAGTGGACGTGCATATTGCTATACACTTTGAACACCAGGTGGCATCATACTATCTAAGTAAATGAACACCAGGTAGAGCCATACTATGTAAGTGAATGAACTCCAGGTGGAGCCATACTATGTAAGTAAATGAACACCAGCTGGCATCAGACTTTGTTAGTGAATGACCACCAGGTGACACCATGCTATGTAAGTAACTGAACACCAGGTGGCGCCAAACTATGTAAGTAAATAAACTCCAGGTGGGGCCATACTATGTAAGTAACTGAATACCAAGTGGAGCCATACTATGTAAGTAACTGAACACCAGGTGGAGCCATACTATGTAAGTAACTGAACACCAGGTGGAGCCATACTATGTAAGTAAATGAACACCAGGTGGAGCCATACTATGTACGTAAATAAACACCAGGTGGAACCATACTATGTAAGTAAATGAACATCAGGTGGCGTCATACTATGTAAATAAATGAACACCAGGTGGCGCCATACTATGTAAGTAGCTGAACACCAGGTGGCGCCATACTATGTAAGTAACTGAACAGCAGGTAACACCATACTATGTAAGTAAATGAACACCAAGGGGCGCCATACTATGTAAGTAAATGAACACCAGGGGGCGCCATACTATGTAAGTTACTGAACACCAAGTGGCGCCAAACTATGTAAATAACTGAACACCAGGTGGAGCCATACTATGTAAGTTACTGAACACCAGGTGGAGCCATACTATGCAAGTAACTGAACACCAGGTGGAGCCATACTATGTAAGTAACTGAACACCAGGTGGAGCCATACTATGTAAGTAACTGAACACCAGGTGGAGCCATACTATGTAAGTAACTGAAAACTAGGTGGAGCCATACTATGTAAGTAAATGAACACCAGGTGGCGCCATACTATGTAAGTAAGTGAATACCAGGTGGTGCCGTACTGTGTAAGTAAATGAACACCAGGTGGTGCCATACTATGTAAGTAACTGAACTCCAGGTGGAGTCATCCTATGTAAGTAACTGAACACCCGGTGGAGCCATACTATGTAAGTAACTGAACACCAAGTGGAGCCATACTATGTAAGTAAATGAACACCAGGTGGAGCCATACTATGTAAGTAACTGAACACCAGGTGGGGCCATACTATGTAAATAAATGAACACCAGGTGGTGCCATACTATGTAAGTAACTGAACAGCAGGTAACACCATACTATGTAAGTAAATGAACACTAAGGGGCGCCATACTATGTAAGTAAATGAACACAAGGGGGTGCCATACTATGTAAGTAAATGAACACATGGGGGCGCCATATTATGTAAGTAAATGAACACCAGGTGGAGCCATACTATGTAAGTAACTGAACACCAGGAGGCGCCATACTATGTAAGCAAATAAACACCAAGTGGCGCCATACTATGTAAGTAACTGAACACTAGGTAGCGCCATACTATGTAAGCAAATGAACACCAGGTGGTGCCATACTATGTAAGTAAATGAACACCAGATGGAGCCATACTATGTAAGTAAAAGAACACTTGTTCATTTGTTTCATTTGAATAAAACCCCTTTAAACTTATTTTTAAGCCAATATACAAATGCTGTAAATCGCAGTAAAATCACATAAGTTGCTCATGAATGGGGGCATTGTGGTTGTCATTGGGGCATTTTGACTGCATACGGTAGATTACATTGAGAGCATCTGGCTGTCATTGTGGCTGCCATAGCAGGCAGGTGACATTCTAGGCAGCAAACTCCGCAGAGGAGCTTCATTTCCCAAAGAAGCCGTCATAGCGATCAGGATCAGACTGAAAAGTCAGAGAAAAGGTTAGAACTTCAGGACGTTGCCTGGAAATAATATGATTAGTCATGTAGTCGCCTGCCTGGAGTGCGGGCTTTATACCTGAACATGCTATGGCGGTGTTATTTACATTTAGTATTAGACCTATTCTACATGTACCTCTAAAGGGCAGTTTATTTGAGGGTGAGGCTAAAGGAGCACACCTGTCACCCATCATCTCTCAACTGTAATTATCGGCTTTCTTCTCTCTCACCTATGTGTTTCCTCCTTCCAACATGTGAAACTTGAGCAACTTCATTTGTGACGGGAAACCATTCACTCCAGGGCATATGTGATGTGTTCTGACTCGCACTGTCTGCCTTATCTGAGATTTTGAGTATTGTGCACATTCAGGTTTGGACCTTCCCACCCCCTGTATTTATCTGCTGGCGTCATACAGAGGATAATCAGAGAACCAGAAGTTTCCTCGAAGGCAAAGAGAAACAGTAAGTCGTCTGCAGCGATACATAGACTTATCAGTATAATCAAAGTTCAACATATTTGTTACTTTTTGTTATTTATTTGTACTTTCCTTTTTTTTATTATTCTTATTGGAATATGGCTTCATGCATGTTGTGTGCTGCCGTATGGTACCAGTATATGATGCTGTATGTACAGAGATGGTCTTCCCTAGGGTCAATGCTTTTAGAGGAGATTAGTGTCGTAATATGGTGTCCTGTGGAGCCTCCCTATGACATCAGAGGCACAGAGTAAATTCATTGATGATATATTATTACTTTATTTTATTATTGCCATTATTATTACTGAAATGCAAAATACAGTCACGTTTCAGAGGCCTCTCTGTATTCACATGGCGGTATTTTCACATGGATTTCGGCAACTTTTTTTTTTTTTATTAGATAAGCGTAATATCAGCTGTGGATTTTTTCCATTCAAATTTGACAATTCTGCATCTAGAAATGACAGGTCTGTCCCGTACGGACTCTACAGAGGGTTGGCGGATTAGGAGCACTGAACAGAGCTAATCCACACGTGGACCTGTGAGGGTCAGGCGTAGATTTCTGCTGCCGGTTCCAAGGTGGATTTTTCCAATGGAGCATAAACTTTTTCAGATTATTATTAGGGCACGACCACACGATCGTGATACGGTAATAGGGCGGTTATAGAATCCATGTGGCCGACCGTATACGTAATCATGTGCTTAGGGGGTGTTTTTTTCCACTGATCATTTATGGACTGTTGTTTGAGCTGTTGTGAATGTTCATGGTGACAAATAGTGACACGTGGTAAAATATGTCAAGCGTCATACCAAAGCAGCTGATCAGCTGTGTACCCCATGTGGTCAGAAGCCGCAAGCAGCAGATCATGATTTGTGTGCAGTCACCCGCATGTAAATCAGCTGCAGTCATCACAACTTAGGTCAGTCTCAGGAACGTATTTTCCCATTGACTTCTATTGGGAAATGAGATGCTTCGGGTCCTAACCACATCATGACCGCATCACAACTGCGCCATGTGGTCATGCACATATTTTATTATTAATATTATTATTATTATTATTATTATTAATATTACTATTTCATTATTCTTATATTTAATATTATATTTGCTTTAGTATTACTATTATTTATTATTATTTTTTATTTTTATTATTTATTATTAGTGTTATCAATATCATTATTATTATTATTCTATTATTATTTTATTTTTCATTGTATTATTTATTAATAATAATAATAACTAGGGATGAGCGAATTTCTTGAAAATTCGATTCGGCTGATTCGCCGAATTTTACAAAAAAATTCGCTTTGTGGCGAATTACTTCGCCACCAAGCGCATTTTTTTTATAAGTAGTGGGTGCAATGACAGAGAGCTGAGATAGCGCCGCCCCCGTCGTTGTACCCCTCAGATCCCTCGTTCATACATGATCGCGGCGTCTGAGTGTAAAATAAACGTTAAAAAATACATTAAATCAAACTTACCTCCTCCATTTGCTCGCGACCGGCCGCCGACATTTGGCTTGAAGATCTGGAGCGAAATCTCGCGCGGCGCGAGATTACGTCATCACGCCGGCCAGCGGGATTTCGCCCGGGATCTTCAATCAAGATGGCGGCTGGCGGCCCGTCGCGAGCAAATGGAGGAGGTAAGTATGGAATGTTTTTGTTTTTGACACTATTTCAGGATAAATCGATTCGCCGACACGAAGCACAAGGAAATTCGGCTTCTAGGCGAATCGAATTTATCCGGAAATTCGGATCGAATTCCACTTTGTGGGATTCGATTCCCTCATCTCTAATAATAATAATAATTATTATTATTATTATGGTTTTATTATTATGTTTTATGATTAGTATTATTAGTTAGTATTATTACTATTTTTTAATAATACTTTAATTTTATTGTTTTGATTATTATCATCATTATTAGTAGTAATATTTTCTTATTGAAAAGTAACAAGTAAACTCAGTTTTGAGATTATGATTATTATATTTATAATGTATTATTATATGTTATTATTAATAATAATATTATTAATAATAATAATAATAATTATTATTATTATTATTATTACTATTATACCTTGAATCTGCTTTTTAATTTATTAGAATAATATGAAGAACAATCATAAAGTATTAAAAGACCATTTTTAACTTACATTATTAGCATAATAGTGTTTATTATTATTATTATTATTATTATTGGCATAGCTATAGGGTTCACAGTGGTTGCAATTGCGAACAGGACCCTAAGTGCTCATGCACACGAACATATTTTCCTTCCGTGTCTGTTCCATTTTTTTTTTTTGCGGACAATATGCGGAACCATTCATTTCAATGGGTCTGAAAAAACACAGAAGGTACACCGTGTGCATTCCGTTTCCGTATGTCCGTGTTTCTATTCTGCAAAAAAATAGAACATGTCTTATTATTGTCCGTATTACGGAGAAGGATAGGACTGTTCTATTAGGGGCCAGCTGTTCCGTTCCGCAAAATACGGAAAGCACACGGACCTCATAAGTATTTTTTGCGGATCTGTTTTTTGCGGACTGCAAAATACATACGGTCGTATACATGAGCCCTAAGCCAGGGGGACTCACAGGGTCCCCCTTGTTAGTGGTGCATCACCAATTGCTGTATTTTTCACTTTATAAGATACAATACATAATATAAAGCGAATACTAGTGAGCGCTTCCATTATGGAGGCACTTACTAGTCTGCAGGAGGTGGGCGGGAGTGAAGCATTACAAGTACTGTACTCACCTCTTCTCACTGGTCTTCCTCCTGTGTAATAGGGCTGATATTCCTAGACGGGTTTGTAACATGGAAAAAGATTGAGCTTCACTAGATAAATGGTCCGAAAATGGAAACTGCAGTTCAGTGTTTCCAAATGTAAAATAATGCAGGAACCCTCAGTCTGAATATCGTATTGGCAGTTCTGTGTTAGCGAGGACTTCAGAACAGAAGGATTTAGCAGTGGCATGCCTAGGGTTCTTTCTCTGATCCCCCCCCCAATACTTTAAAAAACTTGTACCCCCTCACAGTAGTATTGCCCTCATTATTATTATTTATTTATTTATTATTTATTATTAAAGCGCCATTCATTCCACAGCGCTGTACATGTTGAAAGGGGTTTACATACATAGTCTAGACAATTGCTCTAGGACAAACAAGTTACAGACTGGTACAGAAGGAGAGAGGGCCCTGCCCGTGAAGGCTTACAATCTATGCGGTATGGGAGGACACAGTAGGTGAGGGTAAAGCTGGTCATGGCAGTGTAGCAGCAGCAGGGTCACAGGTTGTAGGCTTGTCTGAAGAGGTGGGTTTTCAGATTTCTTTTGAAGGATTCCACTGTAGGTGAGAGTCTGATATGTTGGGGTACAGAGTTCCAGAGTATTGGGGCTGCGCGGGGGAAATCCTGGAGGCGATTGTGTGAAGAGTTGATAAGAGTGGAGGAGAGAAGGAGGTCTTGTGAGGATCGGAGATTACGTGTGGGGATGTATCGGGAGAGTAGTTCTGAGATGTAGGGAGGGGACAGGTTGTGGACGGCCTTGTATGTATTTGTTAGTATTTTAAACTGAATTCTCTGGGGAATGGGGAGCCAGTGAAGGGATTGGCAAAGGGGAGAGGCAGAGGAGTAACCGAGTGAGAGGTGGATTAGTCGGGCAGCAGAGTTGAGGATAGATTGGAGGGGGGCTAGGGTGCTAGATTATACAACCTTCACAGTAGTTTTGTACAGATGTGTGCCCCCTCACAGTAGTTAAGCCCACATTGTGTCCCCCTCACAGTAGTTAAGCCCACATTGTGTCCCCCTCACAGTAGTTATGCCCACATTGTGCCCCCCTCACAGTAGTTAAGCCCACCATGTGCCCCCTCACAGTAGTTAAGCCCACAATGTGCCCCCCTCACAGTAGTTAAGTCCACCATGTGCCCCCTCACAGTAGTTAAGCCCACAATGTGCCCCCCTCACAGTAGTTAAGCCCACAATGTGCCCTCTCACAGTAGTTTTGTACAGATGTGTGCCCTCTCACAGTAGTTATGCTCACATTGCACCCCTTTTACAGTTGTAATGCCCTCTTTGTGTCCCCTTCACAGTAATAATCCCCACTGTGACCCCTTCATAGTAATAATGCCCATTGTGACCCCTTCACACTAATAATACCCATTGTGCCCCTTAATAGTAGCAATTCCCACTGTGCTAGTAATGCCCTCTGTGCCCCCTCCATAGTAGAAATTCCCATTGTGTCCCTTTCACAGTAATAATGCCCTCTGTGCCCCCTGCATTGTAGTAATGTCCTCTGGCTCTGTACCCCTCCATAGTAAGAAATGCCTATTGTGCCCCCTTCACATTTAGTAATGCCCTCTGTGCCCCCTCCATAGTAATAAATGTCCTCTGTGCCCTCCTTATAGTATAAAGTCCTCTGTGCCCCTCCATAGTATAGTAATGTCCCTCTGTGCCCCCTCCATAGTAATAAAGTCCTCTGTGTCCTCCTCTGTGCCCCTCCATAGTAATAAAGTCCTCTGTGCCCCCCCTCCATAGTAATAAAGTCCTCTGTGCCCCCTCCATAGTAATAAAGTCCTCTGTGCCCCCTCCATAGTAATAAAGTCCTCTGTGTCCCCTCCATAGTAATAAAGTCCTCTGTGCCCCCTCCATAGTAATAAATAACCTCTGTGCCCCCTCCATAGTAATAAAGTCCTCTCTGCCCTCCATAGTAATAAAGTCCTCTGTGTCCCCTCCCATAGTAATAAAGTCCTCTGTGCCCCCTCCATAGTAATAAAGTCCTCTGTGCCCCCTCCATAGTAATAAAGTCCTCTGTGCCCCCTCCATAGTAATAAAGTCCTCTGTGCCCCCTCCATAGTAATAAAGTCCTCTGTGTGCCTCTGTGCCCCTCCATAGTAATAAAGTCCTCTGTGTCCCCCCTCCATAGTAATAAAGTCCTCTGTGTCCCCCTCCATAGTTAATAAAGTCCTCTGTGCCCCCCTCCATAGTAATAAAGTCCTCTGTGCCCCTCCATAGTAATAAAGTCCTCTGTGTCCCCCATAGTAATAAAGTCCTCTGTGCCCCCTCCATAGTAATAAAGTCCTCTGTGCCCCTCCATAGTATAAAGTCCTCTGTGCCCCCTCCATAGTAATAAAGTCCTCTGTGTCCCCTCCATAGTAATAAAGTCCTCTGTGCCCCCTCCATAGTAATAAAGTCCTCTGTGTCCCCTCCATAGTAATAAAGTCCTCTGTGCCCCCTCCATAGTAATAAAGTCCTCTGTGCCCCCCATAGTTAATAAAGTCCTCTGTGCCCCCTCCATAGTAATAAAGTCCTCTGTGCCCCTCCATAGTAATAAAAGTCCTCTGTGCCCCCTCCATAGTAATAAAAGTCCTCTGTGTCCCCCTCCATAGTAATAAAGTCCTCTGTGCCCCCCCATAGTAATAAAGTCCTCTGTGCCCCCTCCATAGTAATAAAAAGTCCTCTGTGTGCCCCCTCCATAGTAATAAAGTCCTCTGTGCCCCCTCCATAGTAATAAAGTCCTCTGTGCCCCCTCCATAGTAATAAAGTCCTCTGTGTCCCCCTCCATAGTAATAAAGTCCTCTGTGCCCCCTCCATAGTTATAAAGTCCTCTGTGCCCCCCATAGTTATAAAGCCCTCTGTGCCCCTCCATAGTAATAAAGTCCTCTGTGCCCCCTCCATAGTAATAAAGTCCTCTGTGCCCCTCCATAGTATAAAGTCCTCTGTGCCCCCTCCATAGTAATAAAGTCCTCTGTGCCCCCTCCATAGTAAGTATATAAAGTCCTCTGTGCCCCTCCATAGTTAATAAAGTCCTCTGTGCCCCTCCATAGTAATAAAGTCCTCTGTGCCCCCTCCATAGTAATAAAGTCCTCTGTGCCCCCTCCATAGTATAATAAAGTCCCTCTGTGCTCCCCTCCATAGTAATAAAGTCCTCTGTGCCCCTCCATAGTAATAAAGTCCTCTGTGTCCCCTCCATAGTTAATAAAGTCCTCTGTGCCCCCTCCATAGTAATAAAGTCCTCTGTGTCCCCTCCATAGTAATAAAGTCCTCTGTGCCCCTCCATAGTAATAAAGTCCTCTGTGTCCCCTCCATAGTAATAAAGTCCTCTGTGCCCCTCCATAGTAATAAAGTCCTCTGTGCCCCCTCCATAGTTAATAAAAGTCCTCTGTGCCCCTCCATAGTAATAAAGTCCCTCTGTGCCCCCCCATAGTAATAAAGTCCTCTGTGCCCCCCTCCATAGTAATAAAGTCCTCTGTGCCCCCTCCATAGTAATAAAGTCCTCTGTGCCCCTCCATAGTAATAAAGTCCTCTGTGCCCCCTCCATAGTAATAAAGTCCCTCTGTGCCCCCTCCATAGTCCCCCCCTCCCCTCTCCCCCTCCATTAGTAATAAAGTCCTCTGTGCCCCCTCCATAGTTAAAAGTCCTCTGTGCCCCCTCCATAGTAATAAAGTCCTCTGTGCCCCCTCCATAGTAATAAAGTCCCTCTGTGCCTCCCCTCCATAGTAATAAAGTCCTCTGTGCCCCCTCCATAGTTATAAAGTCCTCTGTGTCCCCCTCCATAGTAATAAAGTCCTCTGTGCCCCCTCCATAGTAATAAAGTCCTCTGTGCCCCCCCCTCCATAGTGATAAAGTCCTCTGTGCCCCCTCCATAGTAATAAAGCCCTCTGTGCCCCTCCTTAGTAATAAAGTCCTCTGTGCCCCTCCTTAGTAATAAAGTCCTCTGTGCCCCTCCTTAGTAATAAAGTCCCTGTGCCCCCCTCCATAGTGATAAAGTCCTCTGTGCCCCCTCCATAGTGATAAAGTCTCTGTGCCCCTCCTTAGTAATAAAGTCCTCTGTGCCCCTCCTTAGTAATAAAGTCCTCTGTGCCCCCTCCATAGTAACACACAGCACCTACTCACCTTGTCCCGTTTCTGAAGCTCTCATAACTCTCTTTCCTGCAGGCACAGATCGCAATGCAGGACTGTGTGGGTGGAGCTTATGCATAGTTCTGGCCTGCTGGCTCCGCCCACACAGGCCAGCAGCACAATCTGTGCCTGTAGGCTGAATGGTGGAGCAGGAGAAGTCTTCCTGCTTGACCATTCAGAGCGCTGCGGGCCCGAAGGAGAGGAGGAGCGCATGGAGCAGAGCGGTAAGTGACATCAGCTCCCTGCGCTCCAGCAATGAGTGCTCCCATCTGTATTGATGGAAACGCTCATTGCTTCTGGCACCTCCCTGAGAGCCAGCACCCGGGGCGGACCGCCACCCCCCCGTCTTAGTACGCCACTGGGATTTAGGGGTCCTGATATCAGACAGCTTCACAATGAGTGCACAGTGTGAACAGGTAGCAGGGAAAGCAAGTCGGGTGCTTGGCTGTATAGCTAGCCAGTAGGAAGAGAGAAATTGTGATCCTGCTGTATAGAGCGCTGGTGAGACCACATCAGGAATTCTGGGTCCAGTTCTGGAGACCTCACCTACAAAGAGAGATATAGATATAATGAAATGAGTGCAGAGATGGGCTGCACAAATGGTGGAGGAGACATTTAAAGAACTTAATCTGTATAGCCTTGAGGAAAGAAGGGAAAAGGGCGACATGATCAAAAACTTTAACTATGTTAAAGGTTTAAATAAGATTCTCAAGAAGAAGCTAAACACAAGGACATGGGGGCACGATCTGAGGGTAAGATCAGGAGGGATGTCAGGAAATATTATTTTATTCAAAGAGCGGTTGAAGCTCGGAACAAACGTCCAACAGATGTGGTTGGAAATCTACAGTAAGTGAATATAAACCTGCCTGGGATGAAAACGTCCTAAGATTAAAAAAAATAAAATAACATAAGGGCGACTAGGTGGACTAAATGGTCTTCTTCTGCCATGAATCTTCTATGTCTATTCTAAGTCTATTTTTAGGGTTATCCTCAGAATTGGTCATCCATACCCAATCCTCGGTGGAGGATCCGTCATCAACATTAAACAACCCCTTTAATAATATTTCCATTCATTACCTTTATTTCCAGAGCCAACATGAGCATGAAAAGAAGTGATAGCTTCAAAGGTTCGTACGTCTATCCCAGGATGGGCACTCTGGAGCATCCACGGACATTTCGAAATCAGGATTTTGAAGTGTTAAGAGAGTGGCACCTGAAGAAGGGCATCCTGTTTTCAGACGAATCTTTCCCACCAAACGCGAACAGTATTGGTTTGCGCCTGAAGAATGAGTTCAACACTCAGAAAATAGAATGGAAAAGACCGAAGGTTTGTAGTGTGGAAATCAGTAAGACGCCTTTAAGATGGCTTAATTGCCTAATGAGCCCTATACCTTTTATATTACACTCCCATTGAGGTCAATGAGTGGACTGACAGTTAAAGGGAATCTGCCACCAGGGACCAGTGTGCATGGGCACATAGCTGTGGTTCACCTGATTAAATTGTTGTTTTTCTTTTGTTGATCCGAGGCTCCGTTCCTGAGTTACGATACTTTTTATTAATAATGCTTTTGGTGCATGGAGAGCGTCACCATTGCACTTGTTGCAAACAAGCTTCACTAATTTCTGTGGTCCATCTCTCCCTTGCTGCTTTGCTACTGTCTGGCCCTGTCAATAAATGCAGTGAAGAAGGGGCGGGCCACAGAAATTAGCAGCGATTATGTGCAACACCAAAGGGCTAATTTGCAGGACCAAAGCCTCAGATCAACATAAGAAAGACAGTTTTTAACCCCCTTCACTACCAGCATCATACATGTACAGTATAGCGTTTGAGCGAAGTACAAACATGGCACCCACTCGCACGTGCAGCAGACGTCATGGCCGGCGGGTCTCTGCTGTTCCAAACCTGTGGCTAATGACCGCGACTGGCAATAATGCCGATTGCGGTCATTAAAGCCTTTAGATGCCATTACCAAGTCAAATCACGCCATCTAAAGGGTAAAAAACCCAGAAGCTCGTGCCTCCGGGCTTCTTACCAGCATCCTCTGTGGTCGATGAGGATGCCGGTAATTGATTTCAATGCGCTCAGCCTCGCTGAAGAGACCCAGGGCATTTAAAGAAGAACTCCCGCAAAGAATTTTATTCCATGTCCTGCTAGAAATGTACATGATGTAATCTGTAGTGAATGTCATTTTCTTACCAGTGTCTGTATTTATGAGTTATCTCCCTGATGTTTCTCATCTGTGTCATGTGACCAGCAATCAGACTCACCAACTCACACCGCATCTTATGTGTGGACAGGAAGTCTATTTCTCTATGTATTCCTATGAGAGCCTCACTATGAGTCTCATAGGAATGAATAGAGAAGTGACTGACTTCCTGTCCTGGGTCAGTTGGAGGTCAGGGAGTTGGTCACATGACCCAGCTACAATTAGAAGAGAGGAGATAACTCATAAATGCAGTCTCTGATGAGAAGATTGCATTCACTACAGATTATATCATGCACCTTTCCAACAGGTCAGAGAATAAAAAATTTTGCGGGAGTTCTTCTTTAAGCTGCAATCCTTATTTTGGCCAGCAGGTCTACATAGGAAATTAGCAATTCTGAACAATTCATGGATCTAAAAAAATCCAATCTAAATGCTGTTATTAATTTCATCTGGCTACAATCAAAAACTGCGTTATGAATGCATGTTTGCTGGTGCTGTAACTGCGTCAAAACTGCGCTGTGTGCCCTCACCCCTAACAGTTCAGCGGATATTCGAACGCTCAGTGCACCCCGCTGCATTGCATTTCTGGAGATTTTATGATTGTTATAAAATAGGTATCCCTGAAAGTCGAGAGAGTTAAAGGGGTTGTCTCACCAAGCGAGTCTGAGCCCCTCTTTGTCCTTCCAGTGTGCCTTTTCATGCTGGATGTGGATGTTTGAATAATAAGCTTAATCATCCAATGAGGAGCAGGCCCTCCGCCTATGTACGTGCACTCCCGACAAGGCATCCTTTCAGCCTGTACAGTATAGCATCTGGATAAAGCAGATGATGTAACCCTAAACTGATACTGGTAAAATTATTTCTGCCTACAACCACCACTAGAGGGAGCTCAGGATCTTACTGCAGACTGCATAGACCGCAGACTTCATAGACATAATGCATTGAGCTCCCCCTTGTGCAAAGTGCAGATGGAGAAAATATTTTCTGTAACCCTCTGCTGTACGGGGGGTTTGGAGCTGTATGTTAACACCTACTTATTCTCTTTATAGACTTGATGTGGTTATAATTATTGTTCTTTTATGCAGGAAATCTGTCAGGAGCCGCAATTCATTGTGGATGGCACCAGCTTATTTGACATTTGGCAAAATACACTCGGTAAGAACGGTTTGGCAGTGCGGTCAAATTAGTGAAAAATGTTTAGTTTGCTACCCTTCCCTTCAATATTTTGGCCAGGGGTTTATTGGCACCCTATAACCAAAAAACACGGACATATGCTGCAGTGAGCCCCTAGGTATGTCCTGGTGCAGGAGAGAGTCCTGCAAAAATTTTTATTCACTGACCTGTTAGAAAGGTGCGTCATGTAATCTGTATTGAATGTAATCTTCTTATCAGAGACTGTATTTGTGAGTTATCCCCTCTCTTCTAATTGTAGCTGGGTCATGTGACCAACTCCCTGACCTCCAACTGACCCAGGACAGGAAGCCAGTTACTTCTCTCTTCATTCCTATGAGACTGAGAGTGAGGCTCCCATAGGAATGCATAGAGAAATAGACTTCCTGTCCACACATAAGATCCTGTGTTATCTGGTGAGTCTGATTGCTGGTCACATGACACAGATGAGAAGCATCAGGGAGATATAACTCACAAATACAGACACTGGTAAGAAAATTTACTTCAGATTACATCATGTACCTTTCTAGCAGAGTTCTTTAAAATAAGGTGGTGGTGCAAGTGTTCTGGAGATGATGGGAGTGCTGCATGCCAATGGAGGTCTTGAATAGAACCCCTGGTGGTTTACTCCAACCCTCTTATGCCTGGTGGTGCCATTCTTGAGTCTCAGCCACTACAAGACATCACTTTTAGATATTGGTTGGCTTTATACCGAACTGGGTCACCCATATGTCGAGGTGACTCATCTTAGTCTGGTTAGGATGGATCAGCAGGTCATTAATGATGAATTTCGCAGGTGATTGCTGGGTATTATCCGCTATTGGATCCATCACCTTGAAACCTGGACTACTGGAACACATCATGCCACCAAACCAGGGATACACAAGATCCTATGCTGGAATCTTCCATTTTAGGGTAAGATCCAAATTATTATTTTAGTGACTTATTTACATAAATCGTAAAAAAAGAAAAAAAAATCCACCATCCACCGATCCACGTTTCTTACCTCCTTTTCACAATGTAAAAAGCCAAAACTTTGTGGGGTGTGGGGTGATATTAATTTGGCATCAGGTGATCTTGGTACAGAACCTTGTGGTTCCACTGTTCCTCTGATCTTCAGTGCTTCCAGTACAAAGCCTTGTGGTCTCCACTGCTCCCAGTACAGATTTTTGAGTTCTCCAGTACTTTTGGTACAAAGCATTGTGGTCTTCACTGCCCCGGTACAGATTTTTGTGGTTTCCACTGCTTCTGGTATGGACCCTTGTGGTTTCCTGTGCTCCTAGTACATACCCTTGTGGTCTCCACTATCCCCAGTACAGATCCTTGTGGTTTCCACTATCCCCAGTACAGATCCTTGTGGTCTCCACTATCCCCAGTACAGATCTTTGTGGTTTCCACTATCCCCAGTACAGGTCTTGGTGGTTTCCATTGCTCCTGGTACAGATCCTTGTGCTGCCATACCGACCCCAGTACAGATCCTTGTGGTCTCCACTGTCCCCAGTACAGATCCTTGTGGTCTCCACTATCCCCAGTACAGATCCTTGTGGTCTCCACTCTCCCCAGTACAGGTCTTGGTGGTTTCTATTGCTCCTGGTACAGATCCTTGTGCTGTCATACCGACCCCAGTACAGATCCTCGTGGTCTTCATTGTCCCCAGTACAGCTCCTTGTGGTCTCCACTGTCCCCAGTACAGCTCCTTGTGGTCTCCACTATCCCCAGTACAGCTCCTTGTGATCTCCACTATCCCCAGTACAGATCCTTGTAGTCTCACCTTGTAGTCTCACCTGTCCCTATTACAGACCCTTATGGTCTTGCTGCTACCTGTACAGGTCCTGGTGGTATCCACTGCTCCTGGTACAGAACCTTGTGGTCTCCATTGCTCCCAGTACAGATCCTGGTGGTATCTACTGCTTCAGGTACAGATGCTACCAGTACAAATCCTGGTGGTACACCGCTGCTGACATTAACGCATTTTGACAATATTTACTCTTTGCCTTCTGTCTGTAATCCAGTTCTTTATCACTTCTCTGAATTCTTGGTTAAGCTGGATAAGCCACGAAAGTATTCATTAGGCACAATTTGTATATTGCTATCCAGCTACTGTGCTATTATCAAAGCTGCTATATTAACCATTTTAGTTACAAATGAGTATTGCATTACTAATCTTCAAAATAGTGATAAATTTCTATGTTATTCTATGTCAGAATTTGTAGCACAAGAAACAAAATTCTCCAGGAATGCATTGGGTTCGAATTATGAGATAATGCTCTAGCGTTTCAGATCATTGCACTTTCCTTGCACTAAAAACACAATAAATGAAATCAAGGAGGGGAAGAGATGGAGATGAAGAGATGGAGGGGGGAGGAGGGAGCTGAAGATGCATTCATTTAGCCTTATACTGTGAGAGGGGGAAGGGAGCATCTCATTTATGAGAGCACACTGCATTCTTCTCCAGATCCACACCTGGAAGATGCTGTTTTCTCTTCGAAGTTACGAAGAGAAAATGTACATTTATTGAAATTATAGAGAAGGAAGTAAAAAAAACAATATAACTGAGTCAGTCACAGTCACCATTATAGCTGCCACATTGGTTGTCAATCATGCCTAGTATGACAATAATAGGAGGGGGTTCTGACATAAATAGGTACATATACAAATAAATAGGTACACTAATACACTGCAATTTTTTTTTTTAATATTTAGAATAGACAGATACTATGTACATTGTATATATAGACATTATGTTCTTTGTAATGATTGCTCTGTTTTTTGGTCTCCAGCTATGGCACCTTGGCGAGTGGGTCGATATTGTGATAGATGACAAGCTGCCGTTCCTAAATGGAAAGTATTTGTCCGTGCAGCCATCCTGCGGAAATGAATTCTGGCCTTGCCTTCTGGAGAAAGCGTATGCAAAGTAATTATTCGTCGTCTCAACCCAATGACTGAAGGACACATGTGAATAAAAGAAATGCATCGTTAACCACAAGCCTACTAGATCTGAGATACCTAAGGGTATCATGGAGTTCTTGGGAAGGAGTTTTAAAATCAACTTGCTATATCGAGAGACCTATCATCAAGCATTTTTTATTATTATTATTATTATTTATTATTATATTTTTATATTATTATTATTAACAATATGGAATCCTTTTTTCTGTACAGAGCTGACATGCTATACCAGCTGCCTGTGGATTTTTTCTCAATTCCGTCATTTGAGGAGCAGACAGACTCCTTATCTCTTCTCTCCCACATCCTAAACACTCATTAAAGCTCAATCCTTTCCTTACTGATAAGAATGTGGCTTAAATAAGTGTTTATGACCTCTTAGTAGTTTAAAGATAAGAGTAATTAGATGATGGCACAAAGTGAAAGTGAAAGTACCAGTCACCCAGCTAGACTTAGCCAAAAATAAGTTAAATGCAATCATAAAGCAATTGACTCCAAAGGTGTACATAGCCTTTAAGGTTGTGCAGGTCCAGATTTATTACGGTTGGGGGCACATATGGTTTCTGGGGAAGAAATTGTGGGTTCTTGTAAGGCATGTACATCAGCACCTGAAGTACCTATAGATCCATCTTGTGGATTGGTAGGTTCTCTGTGTGCCACTTTGTGGTGTCTTGTAAGGTGTCATATTCTGTCTTAGGACCAGTTTCTCTAGGGGAGAGAATCTCCATAAGGGTATGTTCAGATGAGGTGGATTTTCCTGGTCTTTACAGGAATAAAAATATATTCAATATAATATTTAAAAAAAGTTTAATTGATTTCTTTTTAAAGATTTCTGGGTTCATATGAAAATTTACACTGGGGAGATCCTGCCGATGCCTTCACCAACCTGACCGGTGGGCTGACCATGACATTTAATCTAAGGAGCACCAAGGCCCCTCATTATTGGAACATGATTCAGTTTGCAAGTCCGGACACGTTGATGGCCTGTATCAGCGACAAGCAGGTAATGGACTATGTGGGGATCCAAATGGATCAGGGCAGGCATTGGGTCTGGGTAATATCCCTATAGTGACCTACGGGGATCTTGAGTTTCTTTTGGGTTTGTTAGTAGCAGAAGCAACACAATCCCTGTCCTTGAAGCCCAAACTGGACATGTAAGGTGGGAGGGGGTAAGTCTTGCTACCCGTATTTTGTCTTTCCCCTTCTGTCTACCTGTTCCCCCCTCTTTTCTCTCCTCGGCTGGCCACTACATATGGGTCTCCACCAAATGCATATGGTGTTACTTGTTGCCAGGAGAGCCGAAGGAGATGCTCTCCATCTCCATGAAATGCAGTGGTCACCATGACCCAAGTGGCGGAGTTTCACTCCCATCTTCCACTTCACAAGGATAAGTGATAAATGAATGATCTCTGGAAGCATGACTTCCCTGTGAATGGATCTTGAGTGCTCATGTGTGACCACCGCTCCAATCACCTCCATGGGACTGATGGAGATAGCCCAGTGTCATACCATAGAGGTGAATGGAGTGCTGCACGTGCAGGGTATGCTTGAGTACAAGAATTCCAAAATCTCAGAACTACCATTGCATTGATTGTCAATGCACAATACCGAGCTCTGAAGAATTTGAAGCTGGAGGTCTAGAATTGAACTTTACAGATTTCCCTAATACTTCATTGTATTTGTGCACAAAAGGAAAGTTGGACTCACTTTTTTATGTTTTATAGGACCCTGCTTCCAAGATTCAAAACATAAAGCCGGTAAGATCCATTGCTTCATTTCTCGTTATTATATAGCATGTAATTCTTCGTTTGAGCTGTGGGGGCACTGCAGGAGAATTGAGCACTTGCTGCTGAGTCCCAGATTACAGCAGATCTATGAAGGTTCAGCAGTCAGGCTCCTTGGTCAGCTTATTTTAAGGGGATCCTTCTAGCAAATGAAGGAATTGTTGAAAATTGAGAACCCCTTAAAGGGCATCTGTCAGCAGTTTTGTACCTATGACACTGTCTGAACTGTTACATGTGCGCTTGGCAGCTGAAGGCATATGTTTTGTTCCTATGTTCATATGTGTCCGCATTGCTGAGAAAAAGGAAGATTTTTTCAAATTAATATATGCAAATTAGCCTCTAGGAGCAATGGGGGCGTTGCCGTTACACCTGACGGCTCTTCTCTCTCTGCAGCTGCCGCGCCCTCTGCTCTTTGATTGACAGGGCTAATACTAATGATACATCTGTACTTTACAGCGACTGTATGCAGGCAACCGGAGGGGCAGTCTCCTCGATAATGTAAGTAGACCACCTCAATACAAGGCGTAACGTGAAGCTTCTGGGACCCCATGCGAAATCTGTAGCAGGGGCCCCCACTTACCATGTGCCATTTATCATACTGATGTCATATGGCAAAGAGGCTTCCTCATGCACCGGGGCCCGGGTGTAACTGCGACCTCTGCACCTTCTACAGTGCCCCCTGGTGTGTAACTGCTTTTTGTGTTCCCACCTAGAAACTGGCAGAAAATCCTCTCCTGGAGAACGGCCTTGTGGAACGTCATGCCTATTCTATAACAGACTATGCCATGGTGAGTGACCAAGGTGTGGAAAATGATAATCCCCCCCCCCCTAGATTATTATAAAAAGGGGTGCAGATAAAGCAGGGACTGTATGTAAGTATTGATACATTGTTCTTATACTGGGTCCGGTAGAGCACAATCGACCCTATGATACAAGCATGCTTGATACTGCTGACCGGTCATGTGACAGGGGCGTGGTTAGCACTGGTGCCTTGCAGCACTGGGGTCCTAGGTTTGAATCAGAACATCTGCATGGAGTTTGTATGTTCTCCCCGTGTTTGCGTGGGTTTCCTCTGGGTTCTCCGGTCTCCTCCCACACTCCAAAGACATACTGATAGGGAACTTAGATTGCGAGCTCCATTGGGGACAGTGTGACGCTAATGTCTGTAAAGTGTTGCGGAATATGTCAGCGCTATATAAGTGCGTATAATAATGTGTTTTTTTATTAGTCCAGTCCCACCACAGGACAATCAATGTTGATCACAGTATAAAACCCTCTCTTTGTCTGAAAAGTATATGAGGTCCATGTCTAGGGAGATCCTGGAGGAGAACGGTGCCAGGTTTAGTGACTAATAAGGGCTCTTTCACATCACCGTCATGGATTCCGTTCTGGCTTTCCGTTATAACATCGTGAGACGGAAATCAAAACGGAAACCTTTAGAGGCATTCCGTTTTGATCCGTCATAATAGAAGCCTATGGGAAAGCATAACGGATCCGTCTGGTTTCCGTTATGCTGGATGGAAAACAAAGTCCTGTCGACAGAACTTTGGTTTCCGTCCAGCATAACGGAAACCAGACGGATCAGTTATGCTTTCCCATAGGCTTCTATTATGACGGATCAAAACGGAATGCCTCTTAAAGGTGTCTGTTTTAATTTCCATCCTATGGATTCCGTTATTTATAACATCGTTATAACGGAAAGCTAGAACGGAATCCCTAACGGTGATGTGAACGAGCCCTATCTCTGCTGTCTAACCTTATAAACACTCATTGTAGCTGAATTCATATCTTACTGATAAGAATGTGGCTTTGTAACATATTTACCTGTTCGGGGTCCAGTGGCGCGATCCTCATCCTCGGCACAGCAGCTCGTCTCTCCCACACCCCTTGGTGATGCTACCGCATCCTGCAATGCTCTGTTTCTCCCCGCAGTGGGCGTGTTCTGGAGGAGATAGCAGTGGGTTGATTGCTCAGCTGCTCTATTCCTATGCGCTAGTGTTTCTGACTAATGGAGCGCCGAGTCGTGACCTATAAGTAGAGGTGAGCGAAGTTTTGAAAAATTTGATTCGGCAACTTCACTAAAGTTAGCCTATAAATTCTATTCATTCTAAATTAATTTGGCACAAATCGCTATAAATCAGTTATACCCAGGCCATTCTGACTTAGGGTATGGCCAATGGTGTAGCAGTTGGTCGGCACTCCGGAAATTGATGTGTGGGTGCTCTGTTGTCACAATTGTGAGCACTATATTAGAAAACACCACGGCACTCCAAGATTTAGAATTTAGGGTATGGCCACACGGAGTGGCTTTGCTGCAGGCGGGTTGCGGCTATGCTACGGTGAAAACCGCACGACCAATTAGTCCGCGGCTTCCTTTCATGTAATAATAAAGACCACACTGTATAGCCGGTCTTCATTGTTAATGGCCACGCACCACCTTTAAACAGGGGCTGTTGCTGGTATGGGGGTTTAGCTGGTTAGGAAGGGGCACAATATACTGGCATACCCACTTTTCCAACCCCAGTGCTCTTCTGCCCTAAAGGTGGGAGCCCTTCTTCTGCCACCTGCTTTTTCTCCTTTTCCACATTATCTAATGTTGATGAGAATATGTCATCAGGAACATCCACCTCCTCCTCTATCTGCATCTTGCTGATTTTTCTAGGACATGGAGACTTTGAAGGATTATTTGGAAGAAGTAAAGCCAGCAAAAGATGAGAATGGTCATCATTAAGACCTGGCCCCCCTAAGGGGTTCAGACTGGATGGTATTGGTTGGAGTAATAAAGGCTTCCATCTTATTGGTATTGAATTGCTGACCCCCACAAATCTTTACTGACCTCTCAAGGGCTTTACTGCCTCAGTAAGGACTTTTTGCTGACCCACAAGGTATTTACTAACCCCGCAAGGGCTATACTGACCCCATGCAGTATACTACGCTGAGTCCCCCACACACCATTGAGTTGTGACCAAATGTCGCTGCTCTCTGGAAGGGAGATAAGTCCAGATAGTCAGGGTCTGCAGTAAACCACTGGGGGAACTCAAGTGCAAAATACAGGCAATGCACTTAACTGGCTTCTCCAGTCTTCTCCCGGGCAGAAGAAGGGTTCATGCTGAGGAAAGATCTGTGCTAGTTGTCCCTCTCTGTCTTAGAATTGGTATCCTGGTCAAAGGCTGGTGGTCCAGGCTCTGTGACTCAGATGTCCGGCTGGCTTCTTGGTCACAGGGCTGGTGACCCAGGGTGTATTGCTCAACATCCCCATCTCACCGTCTTCTTCTAGTTACTCAAGTAGTCTGGCAGAGTCTCTTCTAAGCACTGATCCCAAACTGCAGAACACTAGGAGCTCTGACGGTCTCCTTATATATAGTTTCTAGCTGAATTAGAACTTTAGTGCAGGGATCAGTAACCTTCAGAACTCCAGGTGCTGTGACACTACAATTCCCAGCATGCACTTACTCATGAAAGGAGGATTCTAGGAGTTGTACTTTCAGAACAGCTGGAGTGCCAGAGGTTGCTGACCCCTGTTCTAGTGGGAGGAATGGAGCAGAGATACACAGCCAAAACAGATACAATGTTACCATTTGCATGTGTCATAGACTTGGAACTTTAATAGCACTCAATGGGAATGACAAAGCAGTTTTTCCAGACAAAAACAAGTCTTCAGCAACAACAACACTTCAACAACATAGTTAAACCAAATAGCCACAAGGTCAGTCTCTCTGGTTTTGGTGGTAACAGGGCCGGTTTTAGGCAAAATGTTGCCCTGGGCAAAATCAAAAGAAGGGCCCCAAATATTGTAATAATGTACTAACAACAGAGTTATGTTCTGTCGATTCCTCCCTCACAGATTTACACCCCATGAAGCTCCTCACATAGTTCTTCACCCTCTTGGCCCCAGAATACGCCACATGCCCCTCCCCTCACAGCAATGAATTCACCTCATTCACGGCATCTGAGAGTGTTAAAAAGCTGAAGCGTGGGATTCCTCTTCAGGTGCACTTTCCCCCAACAGAGATCGAGTAAAGCACCCTGTTCTAAAAATGAGCCACTCCCAGGCTTATTGTTAGTATATCCCAGTTCAGGCCACTAGATGGCAGCACTGAACTGTGATATAGTGATTTCAATACAGACTAATGGAGCAATTTACATCTGATGTAAGTTGTGGTCTACTTGGGGGACTTAACAAAAAGTAAAAAAAAAATAAAAAAAGTTTTGAAAATATAAAAAACCTTAAAATCACCCCCATTCCCCAAAATAAAAAGAAGCAAAAAAAAAAAATAGCATTATGGGCATAGCTGCATGCGAAAACGCCAATATTATTAAAATATTTTAAAAAGTCCTGATGAGGGGGTGCTGCTAGGGTTACCATTTTTCCCAACAAAAAATACTAAATAGTTAAAAAGGTTGGTGTGGGTTAAAACGGGTGTTATTTGATCAAATTTTCCATTTTGCTCCATTTTCTTCCACAATAAAATCAAACTTTTTACTGTTGGGAATAGAGATGAGCGAATCATGCAAAATTTTATTCGCCGAACTTTTCCTAAGATTCGTATATTCGACGAATAGATTCGTTGAATTTGCGTACAAAATATACGTATTTATATGGCTTTTAGCGAACTTTCGCTCACTAATAACGAACGTTCAGGTAAAAAGATACGCAACCTCTTTGAACACGTACACATAAGCATACAAATTGCGTACAAAATTGACAGGCTTTGCTGGAGAGGAATGGTGGAGCAGGAGGAACGCTCTGAGTCTGACCCCTGGCTACATATGGATACTGTATCAGCAGATGACAGCAGATCATCCGGCTGAGACTGAGATGAGCGTGCCATCCACTCCACTACCTCATCCACTTTCTCCTCCACTACAATTTTGCGCCGTGGTGGGTTAGCCTGGTGGAACAATGGTCAAGTATTGCGAATACTACAAGTAGAAGCTCCGGCTACAGGTCCTTTGGCACTGCTGCCCTGTGCCACCTTCTCCTTTTTTTTTAGAGCTCGAGGTCTGGCTGGAACTGGACCCCTTTTGCTTATCCATTCCAGACATTTTTCACTTCACTCTGTGGCCCTGCAGCTGGTCTTTGTCCCTGTTTCTCCCTGTCTCTCTCCCTGTATCTCCCTGTCTCTCTCTCCCTGCCTGATTAATTACTAGCCCTGCACTTGCCCTGCAGTATCCCTGATATGTGCAATATGGATTCCCTGAACAATTACACCCTAATTCCAACAACACAGGTCTCAGTCTTTAGGAACTTCACACTCAGTGCTTCTGCTCGTCTCAGCAGTCTCAGCAGAATTGATGCGTCACTGGCTTACCGAGCCTCAGCCAATCAGAGCAAGCCCTGCCCACTAGGTCAGGTGACCGTTTTCTTCCCGGGCTTTTGCACACGATAAACGAACTAACAATAAAATTTTGCTAATGAATTGAATTCGTAGGCAACAGTAACTTATACGTAGCAATAGTGTATAATTTATAGGACAAACTACGTAGTGAATGCGTACAAAGCCGAAGTGAATCACCTAATATTCGGATTCGCTTCGCAGCTAAAAATTTCCAAGATTCGAATCGGTTCGCTCATCTCTAGTTGGGAACACCCTGTGTATTTAAAGGGGTTATCCCACCTTCTGTTTTGCGCGCCGTGGCTGCTCTCTCCTCTTGAAAAACCTGCAGTCAGGGGGCGTTGACCTTCCAATTGAATTACAGCGAATCAGCGCTCTGCTGACGTAATCCCCCGGCTGCCTGTAACTGCGTGCGCACTCCCGTCTGAGACGGGAGTGACAGAGGCGCACGATATAAAGAGATTGTGTATGCGCTGAAGATTTGAGAGGACGAATGGGTTTTACCGCGCAAGCGCGGTCTTGAAACATACGAATGGAGGCAGGAGGTTGACTGCGCATTCGCAGATATGCGCTATCCCGTGAAGCCGGCCATCCAGCCTACTAAGACAGAGGAGGACACCGCGCAAGCTCGGCCACTGCGGCAGTATTGCTGCGGTGGCCGTAACCAATGACAACCACATGTAAACAACTCAAAGGAAGAAATGCAAATAGAGAAGGAAGGAGGAGGAATTGATTACAACATGTATTTGGTAAGTTTCATGTGGGGGGATAAACAACACAATAATTGAAACTTCATTACATGGGATAACCCCTTTAAGTTTTGTTTAGCCTCTATTTTTAAAGGGTTTCTGTGGGAATTCAAACTCACAACCTTCAACATTAAAGGCAAGAACCTTAACCACTGGGCTATAGAACTCAATGTTAAGTCGTTGCTGAAAAACCTCATAGAAGTTTCTTGTGTATTAAAAACCTCAGAGAAGTGTCTATTGTATTATACAAGAGAAACTTCTGTGAGGTTTTTCGTCAATGAGTCAGAGCAGGGACTCCTAAACTGGGAAATGTCCTGACTGTGTGCTCTGCTCTCAATGAATGCGATCTGCCAACTGAAGCAGGTAGCCCCTTACAAGATCGAGGCCCTGGGCAATTGCCTGAAATGCCGGCCCTGGGTGCTAAACAAGTCTAGCTTTTTCCCTTCAAAACATACTCTTCTTTAACATTTATCTTGTCATTATTAGCTAGAAGGTCCTAAAAGTCTCTCATCATTAATTAACCCTTTCCACAGTGTCTTGCAGACGCAGTGCAAATTAATAGGATATATATCACAACAAACATAAAATGCAGTTACACAGTGTGTCAGTGCAAGTTAACCCTTTAAAGTAAAATAACAGGGGCAAATGTCCACAAATGTCCAAACGTCAAAGTATCCCTGCTCCAGGGCACTACACAAGGAGTTTACTGATCCCACAAGGGCTTTACTGACCCCACAAGGGCTTTATTAAACCCACAAAGGTTTTATCAGCCCCTAGAAGGGCTTTACTGACCCCACGAGTACTTTACTAACCCTACAAGATTATTACTAACTCCACAAGGGCTTTACTGACCCGACGAGGACTTTACTAACCCTAAGAGAGTTTTTCTGACCCCACAAGGGCTTTACTGAGTAATGTAGAACACGCTACAATTATACTTGGGTGTAAATTGCTGAAAATCAGCTAAAAATGGAAAAAAACCCACTCTTTTAATTTTCCAGATCATTTTCTTCTGACGAGCTCAGCACAAAAACACCAATTACAATGTTTTACTTTTTCCCACGCAGAACCTCATTTGAAAGGTAAATGTTAACGGTGATGAAACTGCTGAAAACACTTCTTCACATCAGGTTCTGCCAGACTATGGACTATGAAATGAGTTAACTACTTACATATTTGTCTTAGACCCCCGGAGTCATGTGCAACAGTCCATACAGGGGACCATGCAGTCCCTATAGTTCTGCACTGTGGAGCCGTGGCACTACTGCCGCAGGGTGCCGTCACAGCATTATTCTACCCAAGAGGTGATGGTGAGCATACCTCCGCACTTGTGTTACAGCAGTCCACCGTGTCATATATGTCAGACTTCAGCATAAACAGTCTCAGTATACCTCAGTGTATTGCAGTATTATTTATACTGTATAGCAGGCATCCCCAAACTGCGGCCCTCCAGATGTTGCAAAACTACAACTCCCAGCATGCCCGGATGGCCTACAGCTATCAGCCTACAGCAGGGCATGGTGGGAGTTGTAGTTTTACAACAGCTGGAGGGCCACAGTTTGGGGATGCCTGCTGTATAGCATCGCTAACAGATTACTTTATGCATAGAGTTGTCATTTGGTTACTATAGGGCGGTATTATGTAAGCAATGTGACATTGTCCTTAGATCAGTTTATATGAGGAGCTGTAAGTCAGTATTACTAGAGTACTGTACAGCAGTATTAATTTAGACATTGTGCAGCACTCTTTTAGATAAGGAGCTATATGTCGATATTATTTGAGCACTGTGTGACAGTAATTGACAGTATGGCGCTGCAACATAGGTACTGCATGGCATACTAATTTTGCAATGCTTGTGTGCACTTTTGCATTGGTAATTGCACTGTGCAGACTGGAGATGTATGGAAAAGTTATATAGCACTATTATATGGGCACCATCATGTATGACACTGATAATTAGCCACTATATTTCATAGTCTGATTACCGGCAACAGAGGGAACCGGACAGGGCACCGTACAATGTAAGACCTGCCCTTCTTTCATGTGAGATCAGATTCATGCAGATGTACAATAATGCCGCCATATTGTGCATTAGATTTAATGTAACAATACTTATTGTGGATGTTTGATGCACTTTCCACAAATGCTGCTAGAATATCATAGACTGAGGCTACACAGTGGCGGTGATGGCTTTTTTCTTTCTCATGTTTGAAGTTTTAATGTACTTTTTTCCTGGGGATCAAAATGTTGATCTACAAGTTTCTAAGAAGAAGAAGAAGAAGAAGAAGAAGAACAAAGCCCTGGAGCCATTCTGCAGGAAAAAAAATGGAAATAATAAAAAAAAGTATTATGGTAATTCTACCGTAATTACTGCACAATTAAGGCAATCCTCATGTTTAGCATGGTTTTTTATGCCATTTGAGTTCAGAACTTTTCCAGGTTTCTCTGATATTGTAAAAACCGTAGATCCAAAGACGAAGATGTTCACATAGGAGGTATAATAGTGCTTGCTATCTAGTGGGAGGCAGGAACAAAATTCCAAATGGGGTGGAATTGGGGAAAAAACACAATTATGCCAGTTTTATGTGTTTTGTTTTTAAAGTGTTTACTATGTGGTAAAACTCACCTGTGCCCGCCATTCTCCGGGTCAGTACAATTACAGTGATACCACATTTGTATAGTATTTTTTGGTGATTTAATATTTTTTAAAAAAATGTTAATGACGACGAAACTTGACGCTTGTTCACATCAGGTTCTGCCGGTCTATTAAAGGGGTTGTCCCATGAAAAATATTCTGCAGTTTTCAAACCAGCACCTGGATCTGAATCCCTTTGTAATTGCATGTCATTAACAATTTAGTATAGTCACTGAGGTATTCAATAAAATGTATCTGTATAGCGCCACCTGCTGTTTGCTCTTTTTCTTATCTCTTTGGCCTGCTCACTGAGATGGCCGCACATGCTCAGTTTCATCCTTCAACTGCCTCCTGAGCTGTGATGGGGAGAGCTGAGACACGCCCCCTGAGCTGTGATAGGGAGAGCTGAGAGACGCCCCCTGAGCTGTGATAGGGAGAGCTGAGACACGCCCCCTGAGCTGTGATAGGGAGAGCTGATACACGCTTCCTGAGCTGTGATAGGGAGAGCTGAGACACGCCCCCTGAGCTGTGATAGGGAGATCTGAGACACGCCTCCTGAGCTGTGATAGGAGAGCTGAGACACGCCTCCTGAGCTGTGATAGGGAGAGCTGAGACACGCCTCCTGAGCTGTGATAGGGAGAGCTGAGACACGCCCCCTGAGCTGTGATAGGGAGAGCTGAGACACGCCCCCTGAGCTGTGATAGGGAGAGCTGAGACACGCCTCCTGAGCTGTGATAGGGAGAGCTGAGACACACTCCCCTGAGCTGTGATAGGGAGAGCTGAGAACACACCCCCTGAGCTGTGATAGGGAGAGCTGAGACATGTCTCCTGAGCTGTGATAGGGAGAGCTGATACACGCTTCCTGAGCTGTGATAGGGAGAGCTGAGACACGCCCCCTGAGCTGTGATAGGGAGAGCTGATACACGCTTCCTGAGCTGTGATAGAGAAAGCTGAGACACGCCCCCTGAGCTGTGATAGGGAGAGCATGGGCACGCCTCCTGAGCTGGGATAGGTAGAGCATGGACACGCCCCCTGAGCTGCAGCAGAAAGGACACTCCCCTTGAGCTTTCAGCTTGATATAAATGTAGCAGAGCAATGAATGGGGAGATCTCTGGGTCCATGTGAGGTACAGGGCTGGTTCTAGCTTTGTTAGAAAAAAATTGTCATGTGCTATATGATGTCTGATTTTCATTTTTTACAATAATCATGGGATAACTGCTTTAACTATGGAATGGCTTAAAACTACGTATATATTTTCCTTATACAGGAGACCATGCAGTCCCTATAGTTGTGCACTACTTATATACTGCCGCAGGGTACCATCACAGGATTATTCTACCCTAGAGGTGATGCTGAGCTTACCTCCGCACTTGCGTTACAGCATTCCACCATGTCTTATGTCAGATTCCTGCAGACTTCAGCATAAAAAATATTAGTATACCCTTCAGGTGTCTGTGCGACCTCTCTCAGCTGAAGGTTATGGAGGTGGCTTGACACCGAACGCTTAAGAACCGCATGAATTTCAATTTATAGTGTATTGCAGTATTATTTATACCGTATAGCATTGCTAACAGATTACTTTATACATGGAGTTGTCATTTGGTTACTATAGGGCAGTAATATGTAAGCACTGTGACATTGTCCTTAGATCAGTTTGTATAAGGAGCTGTAAGTCAGTATTTTATACCTTTTTTAAGCCCCTCTAGGGGCTTGAATATACTGTACTATCTTCAGATCGTTATGCCTTACATTGCAATGAATTATCAAGCTATATTCTTATTGTCATCGTGCCCTGCCACCTGCAGGATCCCTAAGAACTACAACTGTAAAAGCATGGGTTTCTACATAGAGATCCATGTTATGTCAGACAATGATTGGCTCCCCTGATCGCTGAACCACAGATGCCATGGTCACAATAGATCACTGGATTTGATTGGTTAAAAATCTGCAACTGGTGTTATCGCCAATCGCAGACATTAGCCACTGGTGTCTTTTCTGTGTAAAACAGCAGAAACGAGGCAGCTATGGTGCCAATTCCATTCAGGAACAGAAACCATCTTTAAAGGCCCGCAATCTGCCGCATTACGTGCCGCAGATGTTGTGAAGGGGTTAACATATGCACAAAGACTGTGAAAACACAATGCTGTCGAATCACTCCAGCAGCAAGTAAGTGATATACACATGAAAATTAACCCCTTCAGGACCAGGCCGTTTTCCTTTTTTTTTTTAGGTTTTTTTTCTACTCCCAGCCTTCCCAGGAGCCATAACTTTTTTATTTTTCCATTCACATAGCCGTATGAGGGCTTCTTTTTTGCAGGACAAGTTGTCCTTTCTAATGGCATGATTTACTATTACATACAAAGTAGTGTACACACTGTCACTGGGTGTAAAGTAACACGCTTGTGAATCACATCAATGTCATGGAGAGCCGGCGGCGCGCTCCCTCTGTGCAGCACCACCGGCCTCCCGCTGCAGTTCAGGAGCAGTCTCCATGACGACGGGGGGGGGTCGGGGAGAACCCAGCTGCGTACTCAGCCTCAGCACGGCTGGCATTCTCCCCATCCCCTAGACAACGAGCAAAAGGGAGGGCCGAGCACCGGCCACATGAGTAGGCGCTCGGAGTTTTCAATTAATTAGAGGCAGGTCACGTGACGCGGGCCACGTCACGTGACCCATTGTATGGGCCTATTTAAGCAGGCAACCTGCTGGCCACAGGTTGCCTGTGATTGGGCTTTTACCAGTACCTGCGATTGTGAACTGCTGTGATTATTGTGCTTTGACTTCAGCTTGTGAATTTGACTACGTCCTCGTCTCCTCCTCTTGTACGTTACCGCTCGACTTTGCTCCTGTTTGTTCCCCTGGTTTTTGACGTGACTTCCTGGTTTGACCTTGGCTTGGTGACATTCTTATATTGTGTGTACTGTCTTTTGTCTATTGTTTTCCCCCGTTGTTCCCCCTCCCTGTACACCCCAGCACGTACCTAGGCTAGGGACTGTCAACAAGTTGTACACCGTTGCCTAGGACAGGGCGTGCAAGTAGGCAGGGTCAGTGGTGGGGTTGAGCTCAGGGGTGCACATACCCCTGAACTGTGACAATCAACATATACAGCACACACACAGAGGGGGTCATTTATTGTACTGAAATACGCGTATTTCAGGCACAGACGGCAGCGCAGCAGTTAGTTGCGCCGCTATCTGCGACTTCTCCCTACTCACGGCAAGGTCTAAAGTTAGTGGCATGGTGTAGGCGGGGAAGGGGGCGGCAGGCCAGTCTCATTCACCATTCTCTACGCCTGTTTTAGGCATAGAGAAAAGTCTAACTGTATGACAGCAAGGAAGCCGGCTCACATTTAGAACTGGTGGAGCATCCGTCGAAGTTATGGAGAGGTCGGCGCCTCTTCATAACTTTGGCAGATCCTCCGCAGTGAGGCTTTATTAAGACCGGCCTCTAAAACGCTGGTCTTAATACATAGGCCCCAAGGTGTTGAAATAATACACTGGTGAATCACCCCAGAGACATGCAGAAACACATATGAAATATTCCAGCAGGACGTCTTCAGTTTGTACTGCTCACAGGCATCTGTATAGTTAACAGAAATGACTTATGGTAATACCTTATTAAAACACCAATGCACAGCACAGCCCCGAGCCTCCCCCGGACATGTCTTGACCACGAATCAACGTCTTCACAGGTATTTAGAAAATCTCAGGAATTTCAGAAAATGTATTCCGATAAATCTGGTTACAGTTCTATCCCAGCAGCCGGATTACCTTACATGATGGTGAGAAAAAGCCAGATGTCATCATTTTACTACATAACATTTGTTATTACTAAGTTTTTGGCCATTTATGGAGGAGTTGGATCGATGTATGAGACAGTCAGGACTTTGGGTTGCCGACTCCATAGCCTTGGATAATGCAACGCAAAACAGCGATGCTGTTGACTATAAATATGGCACGCAATGACCCGGGGGTCCACATTGTGGGAGTAGCATAAGGGGAAAGTTTGAAGAGGAAGCAGCACTTACCCCCTTCAAACAGCTGATCGGTGGGGGTACCGGGAGTCAGAACCCCACTGATCTGATATTGATCGTGAGGATTGGTTATCAATATTACTCCACTGCACAACCCCTTTAATCCGCCCCCGTATAGATACATAGTAGAGATGAGCGAATCATCCAAAATTTGCTTCGCCAAATATTCTTAGAAGTTTTCACAAGATTCAAACGAATATGAATCTATTCGATGAAGCTGCGTGGAAATCATACATTATTATGTGGTGTTTTGCGAACATTTGCACACTAATAACGAACGTTACACTTGTTAAAGGTACGCAACTTATATAAACACGTACGCATGAGCGTACAAAAGTGCGTACGAATCCTTAGCATACTATTGTTTTTTCCCAGTTCTGAGGGGGGCATATCTTCACTTTCCCGCTCTTTCGTGGACAGAAGGTCATTTTCCCGCCGTACGCAGAATGCGTAAATTTACTTACGTTTCATACGTATCTTCCGTATAGTTAGCGGTCATATTTTTGCGTATGTTTATGAATAATACGAAGTGAATCTGACAAAATTCCGATTCACTTCGGAGAAGAAAATTTCCAAGAATCGATACGAATCTACGAAGCAGCGAATAGATTCGCTCATCTCTAATACATAGTAATGATTATGTCTTTTCATAGGTTCCCTTTAGAGATACCTTTGTGAAGCTCATTCGAGTATGGAACCCCTGGGGGTACGGAGAATGGAACGGGGACTGGAATGACAGGTAATGTACAATGGGGGAACCAGGGGCGTAGCTAAAGGCTCATGGTCCCTGGTGCAAGAGTTCAGCTTGGGCCCCCCTTCCCTCAGCACTGTGTGGCTAGGGGCAGGAAAGCACATGGCCTTCATGCTTCCTGAGACAAAAATTGAACCAGCACCACCTCTATGCCAAATTATTGAGCTAACCCCTTCTCTCCAGTCAGAGGTGCAACTTCACCAGCATGTACTTTCTATAATGCTGGTGTCTTCTTATGTGGCACAAGGGTCTTTGGGTCCTCTTAGGCTCCTGGGCCCGGTAGCGACTGCTATCTCTGCACCCCCTATAGCTACGCCCCTAGGGGGAACGTACAATTGGGGTTGTGGGTCATATTACCTTTCATCCACAATTATGCAGCAAAGGCAGATAGACTGCCTAGACAAGCTGCACCCAGTCCACAATATCCCAAGCTGGACCCGTAGTTCAACTGCCCCATAGCAGGCTCTACCCAGTCTCTTCCAACTTCTAGGTTGTCCCACAGCTTTAGTATCACTGCTGATGCTTATCCAGACCACGGACACCACAAACTAAGTGCATTGATCCAACTCCAACCAGCAACAACTCCATCATCCCCCAGTCAGTATCCTAAGTACCCCAGAGCCATCCTAACTGCGCATTGGTGGATGTATTTTCCTCAAGCCGAGCCCCTCATCTGGTAGAACACCAAAAAAAAAAAAAAAAAAGCTTCATCATTTATGTCTTCCTGTCATTAGGTGCCCCTTATGGAAGGAAGTCAGCGAGAAGGATAGAATGAGGCTGCTGAGGATCGGTGAAGACGGAGAGTTCTGGTACGGTTTATTTACAGTCTGCTCCATTCGGCTCATTTGCCAGCCGTTTCTTTTGCCATTGAGTTCTGGGTCCATTCTTAGGTTGTGTCTGGTATTGCAGTTCTTCTCCACTGAAGTGAATACGGCTGAGCTGCAATACCATGCATAACCTGCTCGACACACATTGGCTCACTAGATGAGGTCCATGAGGCAACCCTATAGCAATGCGATGACACTAACTCCCTGCACAGAACACCAAAACAGGGGTCAACGTGGCTGCGAAAGGGGTTTAAACGGGGGCGGGGGTGTTAGAAGTAACACAATTCACATCCATCTTCAGTGAGCCACAAATCATCCGGGACTTGGGCCAATGTAGCTGCCTCGAAATGGTCTTGAAATGGTCTTACTATGGAATGCTACCGACACTAGAAAATGTTGCTCCTAACTTGGCTCAATCAAGATCAAGAGACGAGGCTTCTCTACCATGATATCACAGGTACTTCCAAAAGCCTGAAGAACCACAGCCATGGACCCAACAGGCCAACAATTACCTTTAGTCGGTATTCCCTATGATCCAATACATTGAATGACCACACAACAAGTCATCACAAGACCCCCAATGGCCAACACTTTATGTAGGCATCAATATTCTGGTTCCAAGTACAGAAAGTTCCACACTTGGAACATTGGAGGGCGGTGAGCAGGGGCGGACTAGGAACTTAAAGTGGCCCTGGAAAAAATACCAAATATCATTTTGTAGTCGGGTCCAAATTGATGGAAGGCAGGGCCAACAATACCATATTGTGGCACATTATACCGCCCCAACAGAGCCAAATACCACAGTCCATCATATAATACTGCCAGCAGCACAAAACACATCCCCAAAAACTTCCACTGGCTGACCATGAGGATGATCCGGTTGGCTCCCTGGGCATCGGCCTATCGGGAAATTTCCCTGTAAGGTCTATGGACAATCCACCCCTGATGGTGAGAAGTTCTGAAGTTTTGTTAGACCTCTGCTATATTTTATTTCTTTTCAGGATGTGCTGGGAGGATTTCATTCAAGAATTTTCCAGACTTATTATCTGCAGTCAAGTTCCTGATTTTTTAGACTGGGGAGATCAACCCAAGAAATGGTACAGAAAAATGTACCAAGGCCGATGGACAAAAGACGGCATGACTTGGAATAATATAGATACAGGTAATTCTCTAGTTCAGGGATTACATAAGGCTAAGTTCACATTTCAGGTAACCTGATCCAGCAAATCCTGGCACTCGTGCCGAAAAGCTGCCAGATCGGCAGTATCTGGCAAGGGCAGATCCGGTGAACTCTGGCAGACTGTTATTAGCTGGATCAGGTTACCAGAGATGAGCCTTCCTTTTATAAGAAATTTTAAATCTTTGCCCCTCCTAGGGGACTTGAATTTGCAATTTCTTGAATTTACCAGCATCCTATTACACCCTGCACAGGTAGGGCATAATAGGAGTCCTAACATGGCAGTTCTGGAGGGGCTTCACAAGCCACATGCTGTCAGGACAACTACTCGACATCTGCAGTTGCGGGATAGAGGTGGGCAGAGGCAGACCCCTCCCTTTGTCTGACCACATAGATTCTGTGGCATACGTAGGGTTAAATGGCCATGACAGGAATTATCTCTGATCCTGGCTGCTGCAGACAGACATCACTGTAAAAGGGCTCATGTGCACAAACATATTTTTGTCCGCATTCGATCCGTAATTTTTGCAGATGCGGACCCATTCACTTCAATGCGGCTGCAAAAGATGCGGACAGCACACCGTGTACTGTTCACATCCGCATGTCCATTCTGTTGCATCTGTAAAAATATTGAACATGTTTTATTCTTGTCTACATTATGGACAAGGATAGGACTGTTCTATTATGGGCTGGTCGCTCCGTTCTGCAAAATGCGGAATGTACGCGGCCGGTATCTGTATTTTGTGGACAGCAAAACAACCAACGGTCATGTGCTTGAACCCTGTATGGCGCTCCATGGACTCCTCACACACCTATGATATACATATAGGTTAAGAAATGGAAGCATTATTTCTGGCTGTAATACCAGACATAACCCATGGACAGGAGTGGAGCTGTTTATGACTGCAATACTTATATTATTTCTTCAACCTGTAATAACGTATTGCATCCCCTTTAGTTTTCTTGAACAGCAATCCTCTGTACTGCATAAAGGTGACCGGATGTGACGAAGTCAAGAGCGGCGAAAACGTGGTCATATCTGTCATGCAAAATAGCCGGAACCGGCAGAAGGCTGGTGATTGGCTGCCGATCGGCTTCCTGCTGTTTCAGGTACGTGACACCTCGCTGGGTGATTGAGATGTGTGTAGAGGAGGGCGACAGGAGATACAAAACGCTGATTATACAATCAATAATCGGGGCAGGATACAATGTATCCGCTGTTTGATTATACAATGTATCCGCTGTTTGGTTATACAATGTATCTGTTGTTTAGTTATACAATGTATCTGCCATTTAGTTATACAATGTGTCCGCCGTTTAGTTATACAATGTATCTGTTGTTTAGTTATACAATGTATCCGTTGTTTAGTTATACAATGTATCCACCGTTTAGTTATACAATGTATCCACCGTTTAGTTATACAATGTATCCGTTGTTTAGTTATACAATGTATCCACCGTTTAGTTATACAATGTATCTGTTGTTTAGTTATACAATGTATCCACCGTTTAGTTATACAATGTATCCACCGTTTAGTTATACAATGTATCCACCGTTTAGTTATACAATGTATCCGCCGTTTGGTTAAATGTTACATTGATCATATCGATTGCGCTCATTGCTCACGGCTCTGAAATTTATAGCCAGACGTGCGGAGGGGATTTGTTTTTCGCTCTTGTTAATGTGTTTTCAAACAGCCTTGACCTGAGGCTGATTTCAGATCATACAGTCACTCAAATGAACCGCCGTTGAATCTTCTCTAATTAAAGAATTATATAATTATTATTGTTAATAATGGTTCTTATTTTAATGGTACCATTTTATATTATTCATTTGTAATGTTCATATTTTATTAAATTATTTTATCATTATATTAGTACTTTTTATATATTATTAGTATAAATAGTAGCATGTTATTCATATTTTATTATTATTGCTAATTTAACATTTGACTACTACGATTAGTAGCAGTAGCATTTTATAATCTAATCAGTAAAAGTATTTTATATTATTTGTATGTGTATGCTAATCTTCATATATGAATTTTATATATTATTAGTTCTCATTATTTTTAGTAGTATTTTATTATTTTTTATAATAATAATAGTAGTAGTATATTATATTATTTATAAATAATATTATCATTCAAATTTTATAACATTTTTATCTTATTATTATTAATATTAAAATTATAATTAGTATTAGTAGTAGTATTTTATTCATATTTTACTACTCTTTATTATAACTTTTGATTATTAGTATTTTAATTCATTTTATGTTATTTATATTTTATGTTAAGATTCATATATCATTATAATTAGTTTGAGTGATTACTATTATTAATAGTAGTATTTATTATCATTTTAATTATTATCATTATTATTATTATTATTATTGATACCATTGTATTAATAGTAGCATATTAGAGTATTAATATGTAATATTATTCAAATTTCATAATTTTTTTTATTTGTATTATTATTATTACTTCTACTTTTAAATTATTATTAGTAGTAGTGATTTTTAATATTTTACTATTGTTAATACAACTTTTGATGATGATAATTATTATTATTATTAGTAGTAGTATTAGTAGTATTTTAAGTTTATATTCACATTTTATGTTAATATTTATTATTATTATTACATTATTAATAGTATTAAGTATTATTCATAGTAGAAGTATTTTATTTAATTCACTTTATATTCTTTATATTTAATTGCTATTATTATCATTGTTAGTTTACATTATTATTCATATATTGATACTAATAATCATATAATATTTTGTTACCATTCTGTCTACCATATTCTGTCTTATATCTGTCGCCTTGTTATTACTTTTATACTTTTAGATTATAACATTATGAAGCTGACTCCACTGTCCTCACATTTCACAGGTCCCAGACTCTGAAGCCAAACCCCACAATTCAGTCTTTACTTCGGAGCAAATATCCTCCATAACTTCCTTTAAGAAGCACTGTGTCGTCAAAGCGTTCAACCTGGCACCAGGGAGATATGGCGTCATCCCCTACACCACACAGAAGGAGCACGAGTCCTCATTCCTCTTTCAGGTTTTCCTGAAGAGTGACGACTGCACTGAGTATGTCACCTCACCCTGCATCACACCTGAGCTAGGGGGTCATTCACATTTTCAGCTATCACCCGGTTTGGATGGTAGACCTCCATGTCTGCATGGAACAAGACGTTTACTAGGAGATGATTAGATTGTAAATGCTGATTGATTCGTGTCATTTAACCCATTGAGAGCCCCTATTGCCTTCACACAGTGAAAATGTTAAAAAATAATAATATGACTGACCCAAGCCGCCACTAGGGGGAGCACACTGCAAACAGAGGGAGCTGTATAAGGTGACATTCACATTGCAGAACCATGTGCATGGAGCATGTATGGCAGAACATAGTGATTGTATGGCAGAACATGGAGAATGCATAGCAGTACATGGAGCTTGCATGGTACGGTAGCACATTGAGCATGTATAGCAGCACACAGAGATTGTATGGCAGCACATGGAGAATGTATAGCATCACATTTAGCTTTTATGGCAGCAAATGGAGCTTGCATGGCAGCATATAGAACATGTAGGGCAGTATATAGAGATTATATGGCGGAACATGGAGAATGTATGGCAGCACACAGAGATTGTATGGCAGAACATGGAGCTTGTATGGCAGCACATGGAGCATGTATGGCAGAACATGAAGCTTGTATGGCAGCACACAGAGATTGTATGGCGGAACGTGGAGAATGTATGGCAGCACATGGAGCATGTATGGCAGAACATGAAGCTTGTATGGCAGCACACAGAGATTGTATGGCGGAACGTGGAGAATGTATGGCAGCACATGGAGCATGTATGGCAGAACATGAAGCTTGTATGGCAGCACACAGAGATTGTATGGCGGAACGTGGAGGATGTATGGCAGCACATGGAGAATGTATAGCATCACATTTAGCTTTTATGGCAGCAAATGGAGCTTGCATGGCAGCATATAGAACATGTAGGGCAGTATATAGAGATTATATGGCGGAACATAGAGAATGTATGGCAGCACATGGAGCATGTACGGTATAGCAGCACACAGAGATTGTATGGCAGAACATGGAGCTTGTATGGCAGCACATGGAGCATGTATGGCAGAACATAAAGCTTGTATGGCAGCACACAGAGATTGTATGGCGGAACGTGGAGAATGTATGGCAGCACATGGAGCATGTATGGCAGAACATGGAGAATGTATGGTAGCACATGGAGCATGTATGGTAGCACATGGAGCATGTATGGCAGAACATGGAGAATGTATAGCAGCACATGGAGCTTGTATGGCAGCACATAGAGCATGTATGGCAGGTTCCATGTGCCTCCATATAAAATTAGGGACCAAAGGATGTACAATATGGTCCATACTTCTATAGTGAGTACAATTAGGATATGTTATACTTCTGTATGCAGTGAGCTCCCCCTAGTGGCAGTCATGTAATTGATCTGTAGTTATATAAAAAGTGTATGTGAATTTTGATCCCTACTGGAAGAAGGGTCGCTGGGAATTCAAGGCCAAAACATTGATCTTTTGTTTTGAACAAGCCAACATCCTCCAAAGTGCGGTAAAACTGGAGGGAGCCATTAATGGGACCTGTCACCAGGAAATGTACTGATAAACCGGGCACCGTGCCCTGTAGGGCTAGCTCAGCTGAATGCACTAAGATGTCTATGCAGCAACCAGGCAATACCAATGAGGAAGGAGAGGGAGGGGCTAAGCATAGAAGCAAAGGTGCACAGAATGGCCTGGGCCCGCCCTCGGTGCTCTTAACAGCTCATTTGCATATTAAAAATACTGTTCCTCCAGAATGAAGCAACAGATTGCTAAGTTAAAGGTATTGGATCTACAAGACATTGTATCTGGTTTATCGTGAATTTCCAGGTCTCAGATTCCATTTATGCAGTTATTTTAAAACATAAATTATCATGGAGTCATATAAGTATCTTGCAATTTTTCTTGCACTTTTCTGTTTGTTTCTAACCCCCGTTTTTCATTGTTTTATCTTAGCGATATGGGTTCTCAACAGAGTCTTAAGGTAGGTATGACTGAGCTATGTACTATGTAAAATACTACTGATATATATACAGGGGCGTAGCTATGGTCAGAGGCGGACTGGGAACTTGAAGTGGCCCTGGAAAAAGTTCTAAAAGTGGTCTTGTTTTGTAGCTGGGTCCAAATTGATGAAAGGCAGGGCCAGTAATACCATATTGCGGCACCTTATACTACCCCGACTGAGCCAAATACCACAAAATGCATCCCCAAAAACGTCCACTGGCTGGCCGTGAGGAGGACCTAGGTGGCCCCCTGGGCATCGGCCTACTGGTAAATTTCCCTGTAAGGTCTATGGCCAATCTGCCCCTGGCTACGTTGGAGGCGGCTGCTACGTCATCTGAACTCAGAAAGGGCCCACCCAGGAGGAGGACTAAAATATTTTGTTGCCAGGGCCCCCCTCAACATTACACAATGACATTATATACGGTGACATGACATACAGTATATACGTGTAGGAAGCGAATGGAGCGGCTGCAGGTCCTGGTCTGATAGAGCGATCTTGAATATCAACAGGAGTGAGGGTTGCATGGGAGGAGGGGGTTGCGAAGAATTTGCTGAGGGGGGTTCAAAATTTGCTGTGGGGCCCAGTCATCTCTAGTTATGCCACTGTACATACAGATGGATGCACTTTACATGTGGAACCCATTAGTAACAGGTAGAGATGGAAAATGTTCACCCCATTCAGTTTCCCATCATTTTGTATGTAAGCGCAGAATTTCTTGATATATAGAAGTCACAGCTATGATTTTCTGATTGTGAAATCCAAATCCTCTGCAGAGACAAAGGCCCTGATTTATTAAGGCCAGTAATTGCTACATCGGGTGTCTTCATGTCCTCCTTAAGTTTTTGAAAACTTTTTACTCTTAATTTGCTTTATTCTTGCCTTTTAGGGATTGGAAGTGCCTGCACATGAAACTATCTTCAAAAACTATGCCACCAAGGTAAGTTTTCACTCCCACCTTGAACTAGATTTTCAAGATGATCAAGTACACCTTGCTCTTGAGACTTAGTTATGCAGAGGGGATAATTTGAGATGTCATATAAGTCATATAACAGCATAGCTACCGCTTTGCAAACTCCCGGAGGTGATGAAATGCCGCCCAAAGCCACCACCACTGGGATCTGACTAGATATGACATACCCTCCGCGCTGTCATGGGATGACACCTTTACAACAAGTCAATTAGTCAAATTTCTTATCTTCAAATGTTGAAAATGTTAGAACATAAAACATTGGCCATCCTTGGTCATCCTTGATAATGTCTCTGATGGTTATTTTTATGGCCCTGTAGCTGCACAGTGCCAGTCAGGGGTTGGAGGGGAAAGAAAGTCACAGCTGTGCAATATTAATCAGAGGCTGGGGAGGTGAGAAAGCCAAAGCTGTAAAATGCCAGTCAGAGGCTGGAGTGCAGAGAAAGCCACAGGTGTGTAATGTCAATTAGGGGCTGGAGTTTAGAGAAAGTCAATCAGAGGCTGGAGAGGTGAGAAAGCCACTGGTGTACAATGTCAATCAGGAGCTGGAGTTTAGAGAAAGTCAAAGCTGCATACTGTAATGCCAGTCAGAGGCTGGAGTGGAGAGAAAGCCACAAGTGTACAATGTCAATCATAAACTGGAGTTTAGTGAAAGTCAAAGCCAATAAGTGGCAGAAGAGGTGAGAAAGCCAAAGCTCCATACTGTAGTGTCAGTCAGAGGCTGGAGTGGAGAGAAAGCCACAGGTGTGCAAGGTCAATCAGGAGCTGGAGTTTAAAGAAAGTCAATGAGAGGATGGAGAGGTGAGAAAGCCACAGGTATATAATGTCAATTGGGAGCTGGAGTTTAGAGAAAGTCAAAGTCAATCAGAGGCAGGAGAGGTGAGAAAGCCAAAGCGGCATAATGCCAGTCAGAGGCTGGAGTGGAGAGAAAGCCACAGGTATATAATGTCAATCGGGAGCTGGAGTGGATAGAAGGTCAATGTCAATCAGAGGCAGCAGAGGTGAAGAGGCCAAAACTCCGCATAATGCCAGTCAGAGGCTGGAGTGCAGAGAAAGCCAAATCTGTATAATGTCAATCAGGGACTGGAGTTTATAGAAAGTCAAAGTCAATCAGAGGCTGGAGAGGTGAGAAAGCCAAAGCGGCATAATGCCAGTCAGAGGCTGGAGTGGAGAGAAAGCCACAGGTGTGTAATGTCAATTAGGGGCTGGAGTTTAGAGAAAGTCAACCAGAGGCTGGAGAGGTGAGAAAGCCAAAGCTACATAATGCCAGTCAGAGGCTGGAGTGCAGAGAAAGCCACTGATGTACAATGTCAATCAGGAGCTGGAGTTTAGAGAAAGTCAAAGCCAATAAGGGGCTGGAGTGGTGAGAAAGCCAAAGCTGTATAATACAAGTCAGAGGCTGGAGTGGAGAGAAAGCCACAGGTGTATAATGTCAATTAGGGACTGGAGTTTAGAGAAAGTCATAGTCATAGTCAGAGTCTGGAGAGGTGAGAAAGCCACAGGTGTATAATGTCAATAAGGGACTGGAGTTTAGAGAAAGTCAAAGTCAATGAGAGGCTGAAGAGGAGAGAAAGCCAAAGCTACATAATGCCAGTCAGAGGCTGGAGTGGAGAGAAAGCTACAGGTGTATAATGTCAATAAGGGACTGGAGTTTATAGAAAGTCATAGTCAGAGGCAGGAGAGGTGAGAAAGCCAAAGCTACATAATGCCAATCAGAGGCTGGAGTGCAGAGAAAGCCACAGGTGTACAATGTCAATTGGGGGCTGGAGTTTATAGAAAGGCAAAGTCAATCAGAGGCAGCAGAGGTGAGAAAGCCAAAGCTGCATACTGTAATGTTAGTCAGAGGCTGGAGTGGAGAGAAAGCCACAGGTGTACAATGTCAATCACGAGCTGGAGTTTAGAGAAAGTCAAAGCCAATAAGGGGCTGGAGTGGTGAGAAAGCTACAGGTGTATAATGTCAATGAGTGGCTAGAGTTTAGAGAAAGTCAACGAGAGGATGGAGAGGTGAGGAAGCCAAAGCTACATAATGCCAGTCAGAGGCTGGAGTGGAGAGAAAGCCACAGGTGTTTAATGTCAATCAGGGACTGGAATTTAGAGAAAGTCATAGTCAGAGTCTGGAGAGGTGAGAAAGCCACAGGTGTATAATGTGAATCAGGAGCTGGAGTTTAGAGAAAGTCAAAGTTAATGAGAACATGGAGGGGAGAGAAAGCCAAAGCTGTATAATGCCAGTCAGAGGCTGGAGTGGAGAGAAAGCCACAGGTGTGCAATGCCAATAAGGGGCTGGAGAGGTGAGAAAGCCAAAGGTTCATAATGTAAATCAAGGCTGTGTTGGAGAAAAAAAAAACACAGCTGCACATAGAGGTGTATACAGATCACATGAGGTTCTTTAGCAAAACTTAGTATGGAAGAAGTATTTTTTATTAAGTGGAAGAAATTTTAACAAAAAAAGCCATCCTCTACTTTCCACCGCTTTAACTTTTGTGTCGGAAAAAGCGGAATATGTGCTTTATAAATACGGTGCTCACCCTATTTCTTAATGCATTACCAGACAAAAATAATAAATAATAAATCTGTTTCTCTTCTATTACTGCAGCCACCACTAGGGGGAGCTCAGTGCATAGGAGTTTATACAGTTACCATTTACTAGAATAGAAGCTGAAATAATCTGTTTGAATTGTTATCACGAAAATAAGAAGGGTTTCGGCTTTGGCCATCCTTTCCCCGGGCACTGTAGTAGTTGCATAGTCTACCTTTATTGAAGCTATGCCACTGGCTGCACAATGCCAATCAGAGGCAGCAGGGTCTGGTGTGGAGGGGAAGCTATAACTGCACAATAACAGTCAGGGGCTGAGATAGGGAGATCACCAGCACCATGAGACATGAACTGGTGATTGGGGGTAATGAGGGTGGTTTTTCTTTCCTTTAATGGTTGATACTATAGGTTCCCATAAAAATAACCTTAACATTACAGGATATGGTGTGGCAATACCAGTTTGGAAAAGGCTTTTCCCATGGAGCGGACTGCCAGGTTGGGGTGGTAGATCCTGTAAGGCCTGTTCTAATCCTGTTCCCATTAAGGGCCTTTTCACACGACTGTATGCCCTCCGAGACATACAGTCCATGAGCGGGCCATATGTCCCAGAGCGGCATCGATCGTGCGCACAGCATTATTGATTACTATGATGCAGTGCACGTTGGGCCGCCCGCGGGGTTATTGTCGCGCAATCATAAAATCATATGAGCGATCTATTGTAATCAATCATGCTGTCCCCTCCTGTGCGCACGATCGATGCCTCTCTGGGACATATGGCCCGCTCATGGACTGTATGTCTCGGAGGGCATACAGTCGTGTGAAAGGGCCCTAAAGTGGTTGTTCAGGACTGGAAAAACATGGATGCTTTCTTCCAGCAATGGTGTCACACCTGCCCTCTGGTTGTATGCAGTATAGCAGCTCAGCCCAGTACACTTCACTGCAGCACAGGTGTAATACCAGACACAACCCACAGACAGGGGGGGCGCTGTTTCTAGAGGCACCAACACCAATGTTCACAGGAGATGGAGTTTCATATATAGTGTCCATGTTTTGGTGTGAAGTTTAGATTTGTGACTTTTTTAACACAAAAAATTAGCACTAAAGCTTTAATGAGTCTGCCCCCCCCCCCCATGAGTGTATGGAATATGATTAGTTATATAATGTTTTTAATGTAATGGTTTATTCTCTAATAGGGATCCAAAATATACTCCTGGGATTTAAAACGACTTCTGAATGACATTGTTAGAAAAGGTAAGAATGGATAGGTAGATAGATAGATAGATAGATAGATAGATAGATAGATATGAGATAGATAGATAGATAGGTAGATAGATAGATAGATAGATATGAGATAGATAGATAGATAGATAGATAGATAGATAGATAGATAGATAGATAATAGAGATAGATAGAAGATAAGATAGATAGATAGATATAGATAGATAGATAGATAGATAGATAGATATGAGATAGATAGATAAATAGATTTGAGATAGATAATAGATAGATCGATAGATAGATAGATAGATAGATAGATATGAGATAGATGATAGATGATAAATAGATAGATAGATATGAGATAGATAGATAGATAGATATGTGATAGATATGAGATAGATAGATAAGAGATAAATAGATAGATAGATGATAGATAGATAGACAATAGATAGATAGATAGATAATAGATAGATAGATAGATATGAGATAGATAGATAAATAGATTTGAGATAGATAATAGATAGATCGATAGATAGATAGATAGATAGATAGATAGATAGATAGATAGATAGATAGATAGATATGAGATAGATGATAGATGATAAATAGATAGATAGATATGAGATAGATAGATAGATAGATATGTGATAGATATGAGATAGATAGATAAGAGATAAATAGATAGATAGATGATAGATAGATAGACAATAGATAGATAGATAGATAATAGATAGATAGATAGATATGAGATAGATAGATAAATAGATTTGAGATAGATAATAGATAGATCGATAGATAGATAGATAGATAGATAGATAGATAGATATGAGATAGATGATAGATGATAAATAGATAGATAGATATGAGATAGATAGATAAGAGATAAATAGATAGATAGATGATAGATAGATAGACAATAGATAGATAGATAGATAGATAGATAGATAGATAGATAGATAGATAGATAGATAGATATGAGATAGATATGGGATAGATAGATAGATAGATAGATAGATAGATAGATAGATAGAAGATAGATAGATAGATAGATAGATAGAAGATAGATAGATAGATAGATAGATAGATAGATAGATAGATAGATAGATAGATACTATATAATTATATTTTTTTTTCTAGAATATCCGTATCCACATGGAGCAAAATTTACCATTGATGGCAGCCGGGAAATACTGACATCCATAGATGTATCCTTTATTTGTATAATTATTACTCTGTTGTGCATTTATATATTTTTGGTTATTTATTGTGTATTTGTGCTGCGGTCTCATCTCTTGTAAGTGACGTCTGCCCTCTGCCCTCTGCCCTCTGCCCCTGCCCTCTGCCCTCTGCCCTCTGCCCCTGCTGTGCTTGTGGAGGGTACAAGTAGTTTCATATGGGTGATCTCAGCTCCAGAACAGAGCCTGGGACGAGCGGTAGGTACAGTAGGTAGTAGCATTGGAACGTATGGGCTGAAGGCAGGTAAACATCTGAATCCACAGCTTTGGGCACCATTCTGGCGGGTACTGAATCACATACATCACCTTTGCTTAAAGTTGAGAGTTGATTCTTTTCCTGAACACAGGCACAGAGTTCCAGAAAAGGAAAACTTGATGCAGGAACTTTTGCTCACTTATGGACATACATCACCCAATATAAGGTAAATCTAGAAAGAGGAGACACCACTGCTTATCTGCTAAATAGATGTATCTGAATATTGGGGGTGGAGGAGGGAATCATACATTGATGCGGTCACACACTGAGCGCCCTCTGGTGGCAGGCACAGTCAGTGCATTGTGATGTCTTTTCTTTGATCTAGACTTCTCCAATCTAAAGTTGGACTTGCTCAGCTTGTTACAGAAGTGCAGTAATTTCCTTAAGGCTACTTTCACACTTGCATTGCCTGATCTCAGTACCGGGAAAAAACAGTTCCGTTTTGCCCCCATGCATTCTGAATAGAAAAAGATCCGTTCAAGATGTATCAGGACGTCTTCCGTTCCAGCAGTTTTCAGTTTTGTGACCGGACACAAAACCGCAGCAAGCTGTAATTTTGTGTCCGGTGATAAAAACGGAAAAAAACGGATCCGGCACTGAAACCAATGTAAGTCAATGGTGACCGATCCGTTTTTTAGGAGCCTAAAAAAACGGATCCGTTACCCGTTTATTTTCAATGTATTTAGTGCCTGATCTGTTTTTTCAGTTTCGATTTCACACAGCTGCATCCTAATGGAACGGATGCATCCTGATGTGCGAAATCAAAACGGATCAGTTTAATTCAAGTATTGAGATCCTCTGCCGGATCTCAGTACCGGAATTAACAATGCAAGGGTGAAAGTAGCCTAACTCAGCGGCATTTCTCATTGAAGTCTATGGAGAGTCTCATAGTGCTCAAGGGCTACATCATAGTGCTTAAGGGCTACAGACGCCAATTGACATGGAAAAAATATGTTTATATATTTTATGTAATACATGCTGGATATGAGGTCTGTTTGATCTCCCCGGTAATAAATGCTGAGTGTGAGATCTGTGTGATCCCCCAGTAATACATGCTGGATGTGAGATCTGTGTGATCCCCCCAGTAATACATGCTGGATGTGAGATCACTGTAATCCCCCCAGTAATACATGCAGGATGTGAGATCAGTGTAATCCCCCCAGTAATACATGCAGGATGTGAGATCAGTGTAATCCCCCCATTAATACATGCTGGATGTGAGATCTGTGTAATCCCCCCAGTAATACATGCTGGATGTGAGATCTGTGTAATCCCCCCAGTAATACATGCTGGATGTGAGATCTGTGTAATCCCCCCAGTAATACATGCTGGATGTGAGATCTGTGTAATCCCCCAGTAATACATGCTGGATGTGAGATGTAAGATTGGTGTGACACCCCCCCCCCCCCCCGTTAATACATCCGGGATGTGAAATCTGTGTTATCTCCCAGTAATACATGCTGGATGTGAGATCTGTTTGATCCCCCCCAGTAATACATGCTGGAAGTGAGATCTGTGTAATCCTCCAGTAATACATGCTGGATGTGAGATCCGTGTTATCCCCCCAGCAATACAAGCTGGATGTGAGATCAGTGTGATTCCCCTAGTAATACATACTTGCTGAGAGATCTGTGTGATCCCCCCAGTAATACATGCTGGATGTGAGATCTGTGTAATCCCCCCAGTAATACATGCTGGATGTGAGATCAGTGTGATTCCCCCAGTAATACATGCTGGATGTGAGATCTGTGTTATCCCCCCAGTAATACATGCTGGATGTGAGATCAGTGTGATCCCCCCAGTAATACATGCTGGATGTGAGATCAGTGTGATCCCCCCAGTAATACATACTTGCTGAGAGATCTGTGTAATCCCCCCAGTAATACACACTGGCTGTTGAGATCTGTGTGATGCCCTAACTAATACATGCTGGATGCGAGGTCTGTCCCCCCCAGTAATACATGCTGGATGTGAGGTCTGTGTGTCCAGGTTGCTGCTACTTTCACTTGCTCTCATGTTGCAGCACAGCTTTGTTCCTGGGCTAATTTCTCCTCCAGTCTATGAAGGATCTCCTCTCACTTATACTGACAGTCACTGACTCTTAGGACTGCGATTCTCCCCCTCCTGCAGAGTCCGCTGTGGGTTCTCTCACCTGCAAACACTTCTATGCCACCTATGTGATTCTTCCCTTAAAGACTGGATTGTGTGTGATTCCAGTGTGGGCTGCCTTAGTTGGATCCTCTCCCCCCCCCTCCCCCGCTGCTATCTCTAACATTGAGAGAAAGAGGGCAAGAGTCATTAGTGACCGCCAATGGATGCAAGTCTGTCCGACGATGTGATGGACACAGCTTTTTCCAGAGCCGTGTCCTTGTGCCCATAATTTGACAAGGGAAGATTTTTTCCTAATGGAAGTAAACACTGAAAGTTCCTATTGAATGACAGCAAGCAGAGATCTTGCAAACTGCAAGACATTGATCCAGAAAGTAAATTGGAAAATTGTTCCTTTACTATGCATCCAAAGGGGAAATTGTACCCATGATGCCTCAGTACATGTGCACCTTCCATTATGTATTAGAGATATTAACTATATTGAGTGTGTTTCCCTTTAAGGATCTTTTTTCTATGATGGACACCAATCGCTGTGGATTCCTCCGTTTGACCGAATTCCTCACGATAACACAGCAAGCAGGTGACATATGGAATAAATATTCTAGATTAAAGGATTTTTTGCTCAGAACGCCCTACTACAATAATGTCACCCCTACTGCCAAATATTTGTTTGAAATTCTTCTGTTTCTATGGGAACATTCTGGGCAAAACTGATACATTGTTATATCTAGCACAAGGCTTTGGGGGGCGGAGCGTGACTCGGGGAGAGAATCTGTCCTGCTCTCAGGTCCTGCACTAGATGTAACAATGTATCAGTTTTACTGGTAGTTGCAAACCTGCAATATCCAGTGTCACAACGCTTGTGTGTTCCTATGAATATAATATGTATAATGTGTGAGCTGTAGTTGCCTGGCAACCTCTTGTCTAGCTATCTAGCTATGTGGGTGACTACCAGTGAAGCCTTTCTGATGAATGTGGAGAAAATTGAAACTTCCTCCTCCCATGCCAAATTCTCACCCTAATCCCTTCCCTCCAGCCCTACTGTTTAACAAATACTTGGAAAACATTACATACAAAGCTATAAACATACAATGTAATACAGCGCCACATACTTCTTACATCTAGTGACGTCTCCTCTGATGTAGATGTTCTTTTTCCTTATCTTCTCCATACAGACCAGACCGCCATGATGACTTCTTTCAGCCATGTCTCGTCTCTGCAGAATTTGTCAGACCTATTTTTCCACCTTTTCCATCATCCTCCCACCTACTAAACACCCCATCCTGCCACCCCAATACTGTATCCGCTGTGCTTCCCAATACGATACTATATTATTAGGAACAGTCCCCCTGAAAATACTAGTACCACACAGATACTATTCATACTATTCATAATGTCCCCCAAAAATAATTGTACTAAGCTGATACTGTGCCAGGGTACCCCCCCCCCTCCCCACCAGTAATAGTTCTCTCCAAAGACCCAACAATATAAATAATTATCTGCCAGAGTGCACTTAGTGTTAAAAGTGCCCCTAATAGTAATAGTAATCATGTTCCCCATAGTCCCCCAGTCCACCATAATGCCCCCAGTACTAATACTTCCCCTTATAATGTGTGCCAGTAAAAAAATGCCCCTTAATGTGTGCCAGTACACTAGGCACTAGGAATGAAGCCTATCAGAACAGTTCAACTGTATCGCTATCCTGAGGCCAGAGATACAGTTGAATATAGAGAGATGAATGCCTTCATTGGTGGGGGACTGTTCCCTGTGATCCCCATTGATTACTAGAATAAAGGTACCATGGTGCTCCTGCCCATGCATCCTCTAACCTGGAGAACATCAGATATTTTATCAGGGCCGGCCTTAGGTCGGATAGTCCCCTCTGATATACCCTGCTTTGTGGTGTACCATATAGCCATATAGCGCCCAAAATCACAGTATCTTACAGTGTCCAAATAGCATTGCCATACAGCATCCAAATAAAATACCATATAGTACCTAAATAAGTTACCATGTAGTGACCAAATAATATCGCCATATAGCGACCAAATAACAGTGCCGTAATTTGGACATCTCTGTGATTGCTCTGAGGTTGCCCCTTAGCAGCTCTCTCTAAATGAACGTTGCTCAGGAAAGTCTGTCTTCACAATAAGATGCTGCAGCCCTCACCGCCTCCCTCCTATATAGGCCTAATTTTCCCTTCACTTGCTGGCTGGATTCATTTTTCCATCACATTATACACGGCTCGTTTCCATGGTTACGACCAACCTGCAATCCATCAGCGGTGGTTGTGCTTGCACACTATAAGAAAAAGCATCAGCCTCTCTGGTGGCCGGGACCATGGGAGCGCACATAGGCTGATGCTTTTTCCTATAATGTGCAAGCATGACCACCACTGATGGATTGCAGGATGGTCGTAACCATGGAAACGAGCAGTGTATAATGTGATGGAAAAATGAATCCAGCCAGCAAAGGAAGCAATATGGAGAATCACAATGCATTAGTAAGTGCCTTGTAGTAACTTTCTCTACATGATAAATGCCAGTTACTGAAGTTAGAGGACCCCTTAAAGTCTTGCCCGATATCCTTTGCTCCCATCGCCCCCTCCCCCCCCACGCTCAATATTGTATAAATGGGCACTGTCAAAATCACCAAATTTACTGTGACCTTATGTCAGTTTATGGAATTTTTTGGTACAATTTGCACCATTTATGTTGTAAATGTAAGTGATCACCAATTAGGAAATGTCCCCCAGATTTACGCTCTTGCTCTGTCCATGACGGGTCTTTGAATACTTGTTCTCTTCTTTTATTTAGGGCTCAATGTCCACAGCGATCTCCTGCAACAGCTTTTTGCTCGATATTCAGATGCCGAAGGGAAATTGAGCTTTATCGACTACCTGATCTGTATGATGCGGCTGAAGGGCGCCCTGAGTAAGTGTGGAACCCACGTGGTGTTTATAGACCGCCACCCCATGAACAAAGAGAAATAAGGGGTCCTCATGGATGTCAATCAAGATTTTACTGTTAAGAATGTGGCTTAAATAAGTGTTTATGTCCTTTTAGTAGTTTAGAGATAAGGGTTATTAGATGACCGTCAGAAAGTGAAAGTACCAGTCACACAGTTAGAAAAACAGTTAACCCTTTGTGACAGAACAGCTCAACATTTTTAATAAAGGCCAATTAAAAGTATGATTTTTAGCCAAAAATGAGTAAAATGCAATCATAAACAAAAATTGCCTCCAAAGGTGTACATAGCCTTTAACCACTTCCCGTCCGCCCATAGGATATAAACGTCCGGGAAGTGGTTGTCTATTTCTGAATGGACGTTTCTGAACATATTGGTTTTGCACACTGTCACGCATGGTGCCCTGTGTGAACAACATTAATTACAACAGGTTTGCAGCTCCTCTTCTGTATAGTTTGTCTCAGTGTAACAGACTATTAATTGTCTGGATACAATTGTAACAAACCTTCAGCTCTGAGAAGAATTAGGCCAGACAGGTTTCTAGCCTCAAGAATGTTTCCATTCAACGACAGTCAGCAGAGATCTTGATAATAAGAAGTCAATACACAAGGTATGTAAGAGAGTTGCAGAGTTTGAACTTGGAATACATGTAGTTGTCCTGTTTTTGGGAAAATTGCGCCCCCTGCTGGTTAGAGGTCTGCTCAGTCTCTGGACGGCACAGGCAGACAGCCTCGGACGCCACGGAACATTAATTAACTATTTCTTTTCCATGATTTCAGAAACTTTTGACGCGCTGTCCACCGATGGTAAAGGAGTGTACGTTCACTTCGAGAAGGTGAGTGATTCAGAGAATGGATTACTGGCGTGTCATAAACAGGGCAGACCAAATTATAGAGGAAGTGCCCCAGAAATCACCTTCTCACAAGAGTCCAAGTTGATTGGTGTCCTATACACTAAAATATCATATATCAAATAATAATTATTTTAATAGTAATAATAGAAATCAATAATAATAATACTTATAGTTAATTACTAGAGATGAGCGAGTATTGTTCGATGGAGTCGGTATTCGATCGAATACTACGATATTCGGCATACTCGATTTCAATCGAGTATAACGGCGATGGCGCACTTAGAATTCGTTTCCTCTCCCACCTTCCCTGGCGCTCTTTTTCCACCAATCAACATGCAGGGGGGGTATGACAGGCCCGCGGAGCACGCTGGCAGCGCGAAAACAGCGTCTACATGGATTGGCTGGAAAAACCATGTGACCTCGAATATTAAAAACTCAGCTCTTCCTGCTCGTTCGCATATGCTGCGTGAACTTAGTCAGGGACAGAGGCTGGAGAAGGGACAGATAGGTTTTAGCTATTGGACAGGCAGGAGCGTGATTAAAAGCCCTTATCAGGGCTACTATAGTGCAGTACAGTGATAGCTTTACTACAATATAGACTTTACAGAGAACGGTTGCTGTATTCAGGGATAGCTGCTGGAGTAGGGACAGAGAGAGGCATTAGTGGTGTATTAGGTGCTCTGCTACATACCAAACTATATTTGGCACTACTGTTCTGCGTTCTTTTTGGCTGAAAAACCCTGTTATATAACTAGTGTGTATATGCACCATCTGATCTGGCAGTATACGGCTGTGAATTTTTATTTTTTTTTTAAATACAGTTTATTTGGCTCTAGTGTTCTGGGTTCTGTGTGCCTGCAATACCCTTTTTGTATACCAGGTGTAAATACCCACCGTCTGATCTGTTTGTACACGGCTGTGTACCTAGAAATATTTTAAAAAAAAGCCTTTTCATTGGCACCTGTACTTTGCGTTCTCTTGCAAAATAATTGTATATACGTAGTCTTCATACACACCGTCTGATCTGTTTGTACACGGCTGTGAAGGCAAAATATTGTAACCAAAAAAAAATAAAATGCGGAGGGGGCTAGCGGAATCGGACGTGGACGAGGACGGGGGCGCGGAAATGCTGTTGGTGGCCTTGTTGAAGCCAGTGGGGATACAATGCGTGCTGGTGAGGGTCAGCCAGGCTCCCACTCATCCAGAATCCCTGCCTTTATGGGACAGTTAAGCAGGGGGCGGGTTACACCGCTGTTGAGGCCTGAGCAGGTTGAACAGGTGGTGCAATGGATAGCCGATAGCGCTTCCACACAGTTGTCCACCAGCCAGTCATCCACACAGTCTCACTCTGACCCTCCTTCCTCCACACCTGGCCAACAGAGTCATCCCACCATTGACCCCTCCCAGGAGCTCTTTTTCGGGTCCTTTTTCAGATGTGCCGGAAGAATCCCAGGAGCTAGCAGAGGAATTTGTTTGTAGTGATGCCCAACCACTTGAGTATTCGCCATCTCCTGCTGATGTGGACCCTGAACCAGCATCTGTTATCATGAGCGATGATGATGATGAGACGCAGTTGCCATCAAGGGAGGCTGTTGGAATGTCCAGTGGGCAGGAGGAGGAGCAGAGTGAGGAAGTGGAAGAGGAGGTGGTGGATGACGAAATGACCGACCCCACTTGGCCAGGGGTGATGTCCAGCGGGGAAAGCAGTGGAGAGGTGGTGGTCTGCGCAGCACCGAAAAAGGCAGCAAGAGGCAGAGGGATGTCCAGAGGCAGAGGGATGTCCACAGGCAGAGGGATGTCCACAGGCAGAGGGATGTCCAGAGGCAGAGGGATGTCCACAGGCAGAGGGATGTCCACAGGCAGAGGGATGTCCACAGGCAGAGGGATGTCCACAGGCCGAGGGATGTCCACAGGCAGAGGACAGTCCAGACAGAGAAGTGAGGCCACAGCCAGCAGGGCCGAAGCTGTTCCCGGCAGCGGGCAGTCGCGCGAAGCTCCCCCATCGAGGCCTCGTACTTCTGTGGTGTGGAGATTTTTTAATGTTTGTGCGGATGACAAACTGAGCGCGGTTTGCACACTCTGCCACTCAAAACTGAGTAGGGGCTCTGAGAAGAGCAATCTGACCACCTCAGGCATGCGGCGTCACTTGGAAGTCAAGCACTGGGCTGAGTGGGAGAGAGCAAACGCAATACAACCTGTGCCCGGTCTTGCTGCAACTGCCTCTTCCCCTTTGTTGTGTGCTGCCACTGCGGTCCAGACCTCCAGCCAGGACACCTCCACATCTGCCTCTGCCTCGGCTACTTTGGGGCCTTCTCCTTCAGCCTCCCCTTCCCCCGCCTCTTCGCCTGCACCTTCACACTCCTCGTCCCAACAACTGTCCATCTCGCAGGCGTTCGACCGCAGGCGGAAGTACGCCTCGAGTCACCCCCAAGCCCAAGCCTTAAACTGCCACATCTCCAAACTGCTGGCCCTGGAGATGTTGCCGTTTAGGCTTGTGGAGACGCAGGCCTTCCGCGACCTGATGGCGGCTGCCGCACCTCGCTATTCCGTCCCCAGCCGCCACTACTTTTCCCGGAGTGCCGTCCCCGCCCTGCACCAGCACGTGTCGCGTAACATCAGGCGGGCCCTGAGGTACGCAATCAGCGCAAAGGTCCACTTGACCACCGACTCGTGGACAAGCGCTTGCGGCCAGGGACGATACATCTCTTTGACGGCACACTGGGTGAATGTAGTGGAAGCGGGGACGGGGTCGCAAACAGAGACGGCCTACCTACCACCCCCGCCCAAGATTGCCAACATGGGTTCTGATAAACCCCCCTCCTCCTCCTCCTCCTCTGCCTTAACATCGCCCTCAGCCACTAGCTGGAAGCGTTGCAGCACTGGCGCGGGGAGACGTCAGCAGGCGGTGCTAAAGCTCATCAGCTTGGGCGACAGGAAGCACAGCGCCCCAGAGGTGAGGGACGCCATATTGCAGCAGACGGAGATGTGGCTGTCGCCGCTGCAGCTAGGACCAGGCATGGTCGTGTGCGATAACGGCCGTAACCTGGTGGCGGCTCTGGAGCTTGCCGAACTCAATCACGTACCATGCCTGGCCCACGTTTTTAATCTGGTAGTCCAAAAATTTCTAAAGACTTACCCCAACCTGGCAGAGTTACTGGTGAAAGTGCGGCGCTTGTGCGCTCACTTTCGGAAGTCAACTGTAGCTGCTGCTAGCTTAAAAAAACTCCAGCAACGCCTCCATTTGCCTGAACATCGGCTGTTGTGCGACCTGCCGACTCGCTGGAATTCCACCTATTCCATGTTGGCCAGGGTGTGTGAGCAGCAGAGAGCATTGATGGAGTACCAGATTATGAATCCACGCGTGCCTCCAACTCAGCTCCCTCAGTTTGCCAACCACGAGTGGCCATGGATGGCAGACATATGCGATGTACTGCGTATCTTTGAGGAGTCCACCAAGAAGGTCAGCAGCGAGGACGCTATAGTGAGCGTAACCAACCCGCTCCTATGCGTCCTTAAAGAATCACTCATCGCAATAAGGGAGAACGCATTGCACGCAGAGGAGACGGGGGTAGGAGGAGACGCAACGGAGCTACACAGTCAGACCACACTTTTGTCTGCTTCACGGTGGCAGTTGCAGGAGGAGGAGGATGAGGAAGAGGAGGACGACGTGGAGGTGGCTGTGGAAGAGGAGGAGGATGCTGGCGGCGAGGGTAGCAGTCAGGCTGTGTGCGTCCCATTGGTTCAGCGCGGATGGGGCGGAGAGGAGGCGGAAGAGGAAGAGGAGGAAATGGCAAGTGATCCTTCTGGTGGGGGCAGTGAGGTCATGCCTATTCAGAGTCTGGCACACATGGCTGACTTCATGCTGGGCTGCTTTTCCCGGGACACACGTGTTGTCCGGATAGTGGAGAACAAACTGTACTGGGTCTTCGCAATCCTGGACCCCCGGTATAAAGATAACGTCTCCTCTTTTATTCCGGTAGAGGAGAGGACGAATCGATTGCTGGAATACCAGAGGGAACTCGTGCAGAACATGATGGAGATTTTCCCACCCACCATCGCTGGCGGCAGAGAGGAGAGGGTCTCCCAGAGTCCCTCAACATCGATCAGGCCCACAGCCAAGGTGTGGGACACGTTCATGGCACCCCCTCGTGCAACTTCCATCACTGCGGGGCCCGCTATCAGCAGGAGGGACAAGTATCGGCGGATGTTGCGGGAGTACCTGGCAGACCGTACCCCTGTCCTCCCCGATCCCTCGGCGTCCTACACTTACTGGGTCGCCAAGTTGGACACGTGGCTGGAACTGTCCCTGTACGCCTTGGAGGTGCTTGCCTGCCCTGCCGCCAGCGTGCTATCAGAAAGGGTGTTCAGCGCAGCCGGGGGCATTATAACCGATAAGCGCAGCCGCCTGTCAACCGACAGTGCCGACAGGCTGACGCTAATCAAAATGAACAGCAAGTGGATTGACCCGGACTTTGCTTCTCCAACAGTGGAAAGCAGCCAAAAGTGAAGTGCCATCTGTATGAAGTGCCATTTCCTCCTCCACCTCCTCCTCCTCCTCCTTAACCGCCGTAGAATTGCTCCGTAAATAAAAAAATTTATATATTTATGGCTCACCTCTTGGGCCTCCACAAAATTTTTAAGAGGTCTCACCTCTTGGGCCTCCACATAATTTTTAAGAGGTCTCACCTCTTGGGCCTCCACATAATTTTTAAGAGGTCTCACCTCTTGGGCCTCCACATAATTTTATCGAGGTCTCACCTCTTGGGCCTCCACAAAATTTTTAAGAGGTCTCACCTCTTGGGCCTCCACATAATTTTTAAGAGGTCTCATTTCTTGGGCCGCCACATAATTTTATCGAGGTCTCACCTCTTGGGCCTCCACATAATTTTTAAGAGGTCTCACCTCTTGGGCCTCCACATAATTTTTAAGAGGTCTCACCTCTTGGGCCTCCACATAATTTTATCGAGGTCTCACCTCTTGGGCCTCCACATAATTTTTAAGAGGTCTCACCTCTTGGGCCTCCACAAAATTTTTAAGAGGTCTCACCTCTTGGGCCGCCACATAATTTTTAAGAGGTCTCACCTCTTTAGCCTCCACACAATTTTTAAGAGGTCTCACCTCTTGGGCCTCCACATAATTTTTAAGAGGTCTCACCTCTTGGGCCTACAAACTATTTTTATTATGGCTCACCTCTTGGGCCTTAATACAATTTTTAAGAGGTCTCACCTCTTTGTCGTCCACTTAATTTTTTCGAGGGCTCACCTCTTGGGCCGCCACATAATTTTTAAGAGGTCTCACCTCTTGGGCCTCCACATAATTTTTAAGAGGTCTCACCTCTTGGGCCGCCACATAATTTTATCGAGGTCTCACCTCTTGGGCCTCCACATAATTTTTAAGAGGTCTCACCTCTTGGGCCTCCACATAATTTTTAAGAGGTCTCACCTCTTGGGCCTCCACATAATTTTTAAGAGGTCTCACCTCTTGGGCCTCCACATAATTTTATCGAGGTCTCACCTCTTGGGCCTCCACATAATTTTTAAGAGGTCTCACCTCTTGGGCCTCCACAAAATTTTTAAGAGGTCTCACCTCTTGGGCCGCCACATAATTTTTAAGAGGTCTCACCTCTTTAGCCTCCACACAATTTTTAAGAGGTCTCACCTCTTGGGCCTCCACATAATTTTTAAGAGGTCTCACCTCTTGGGCCTACAAACAATTTTATTATGGCTCACCTCTTGGGCCTTAATACAATTTTTAAGAGGTCTCACCTCTTTGTCGTCCACTTAATTTTTTCGAGGGCTCACCTCTTGGGCCGCCACATAATTTTTAAGAGGTCTCACCTCTTGGGCCTCCACATAATTTTTAAGAGGTCTCACCTCTTGGGCCGCCACATAATTTTATCGAGGTCTCACCTCTTGGGCCTCCACATAATTTTTAAGAGGTCTCACCTCTTGGGCCTCCACATAATTTTTAAGAGGTCTCACCTCTTGGGCCTCCACATAATTTTTAAGAGTTCTCACCTCTTGGGCCTCCACATAATTTTTAAGAGGTCTCACCTCTTGGGCCTCCACATAATTTTATTGAGGTCTCACCTCTTGGGCCTCCACATAATTTTTAAGAGGTCTCACCTCTTGGGCCTCCACAAAATTTTTAAGAGGTCTCACCTCTTGGGCCGCCACATAATTTTTAAGAGGTCTCACCTCTTTAGCCTCCACACAATTTTTAAGAGGTCTCACCTCTTTGGCCTCCACATAATTTTTAAGAGGTCTCACCTCTTGGGCCTCCACATAATTTTTAAGAGGTCTCACCTCTTGGGCCTACAAACAATTTTTATTATGGCTCACCTCTTGGGCCTTAATACAATTTTTAAGAGGTCTCACCTCTTTGTCGTCCACTTAATTTTTTCGAGGGCTCACCTAAAGCTAACTTTGCGCACTCATTAAAATATTTTCACAACAAGGACCTAAGAGCCCTCGATGGGAGAGCTTTGTGTGGGGGCCTGTTATAGGGAAGAGATGCGGCCCTGCGGGCTCTAGCCTGCCTTCTCCATGAGCCTCTGGCCAGCCCACGGCCTCTTCCTGCCTTTTGCGGTCCTACGCATCCCTCCACATCCCCACTGCTTTACCTGCTAGACATGACACTGGGCCAGGTCGGGTCACTGACATCTCAAGCGCCAACAATTTGGGCATTTTAAGGCTTCTGCATGTGTTTGAGTTGTTTTTACATTTTAAAGAAGACATGTCTGACCACATCTCACACACACACACAATGACAATTAGGGGTGGGGTCTATTTGCTTTCCCCCTTGCCTATGCCATCTGTGGTTGTCATAGGCAACGTGATTTTAAGGGGTGCAGAATTTTATCTTCTTTTTTGTCTAGTTTGGCTTGGGGTCCATGGCAATGTAGAGGAAAGAAGGTTTCCTTGTATGGTCTCACTTTACAGAGAGGTTAGATTGTCTTTGGAGTGTATTGTTGAGAGGCTGTGATAGTGGCGTAATAGTGCGACTTGGGCGCGTTATATGCACCCAGACATGCTTCCCCTGCTGTCCCAGTTGCATTCCAGCAGTGTTGGCATCCTTTTCTGAGGTTCCAGGGTGGACTTGGTGACCTCCAAGTGGTCGAATTGAGATTTCCAAGTGGCGAGCATTTTTTTCTCCATAGACTTTAATGGGATTCGATATCTGGTCGAATAGTCGAATTTCGCGGTCTATTCGAATCGAATTTCGAACTTTCGAATATTTCACTACTCGCTCATCTCTACTCCCAATCAGACCGCAGATAAGAGCCCCATACACAGCAGCGATTATTGCTGCATCTAAATGCAGTGAACAGTTGAATTGTCACCTAACCGTCTGAGAAGGTTGCCAAGCCATAATGTGATATGCATTGCTTTGGGCGAGTGAATCAAATCATGACTAGTGATGAGCGGGTGCTCCGTACAGTATTAGAATGTATTGGCTCCTATGAGCCGAAGTTATTACTTCGCGAAGTCTTGCGAGACTTTGGTTAATAACTTCAAAAATTAATTTCTACTGTTAAAAAACTTTTCCTGGACTTCGAACCCGAGTTTGGTAAATGTTTTTTTTTTACAGTAGAAATGAATTTCTCAAGTTATTATGTGAAGTTTCTCGAGACTTTGCGAAGTAATAATTTCGGCTCATAGGAGCCAATACATTCTAATACTGTATGGAACACCGGCTCCGTACAGTATTCAAACGAAGTTTTATGCGAATTGACTTCGTATGTTTCATCCGAAGTTGATTTGCTCATCCCTAATCATGTAAATGCTTACAATTCTTTAAAAGGGTTCTCCGGGAATTAAGAAAATGAAAATACGTGAATATTACTTTATTATAAATATATTCCCAAATACCTTTCATTAGTTATAATGGCTCGTTTTGTCTGGGGAGCAATCATCAGGAAAATAAAATGGCCGCCGTCCTATTAGTGCACACAGAACCTGTCCTAATCACACAGGAGGACAAGTTACTTCACAACACTGAGGTAAAGAGCTGCCTCATCCTCCTCTCTGCTCTGCTTGTCAGGGATTATGATCCTGAATACAGATGATAAGATCTTCAGCTGAGTCTTTGTGAGAGTGGAGTTCATGAGGAGACATGAAGTACAGAGAGGACGGACAGGACAGACTGTGGTAATGGAGACTGTATACAAGAGCTGCTGATCATTATCCACACCATCCTCTCTGTACTTTGTGTCTCCTCATGAACTCCATTCCTACAGAGATTCAACTGAAGATCTTATTATCTGTATTCAGGATGATAATCCCTGACGAGCAGAGAGGAGGATGAGGCAGCTCTTTACCTCAGTGTTGTGAAGTAACTTGTCCTCCTGTGTGATTAGGACAGGTTCTGTGTGCACTAATAGGACGGCGGCCATTTTATTTCTCCTAATGATTGCTCCCCAGACAAAACGAGCCATTATAACTAATGAAAGATATTCGGGAATATATTTATTATAAAGTAATATTTAAGTATTTTCATTTTCTTAATTCCCGGAGAACCCCTTTAAGTAATAAATATATATAATACAATGTTTTTTCTTTTCTTTTTACAGTGGATGCAGTTAATGATGTAGAACTTCTGCCTTCATTTATACTGAATGCATGAATAAGGTTTGCTCCATAAAAAAAAAAAAAAAGTAAAACCACACCGGAAACTGACCATCACTGGCCAGAAATACAAGAACCCTCAAATGTTCTGGATTACTGGACTTCCTGTTATATCTGATACACCAAAACCGTTTTCCCATATAACAATAACGCAAAAACCAACAAAATATATGGATTGAACGAATCAAAGAGAACATAATCACTCGCTGTGCATAATGAAATAATTTTGTTTTATTGACAAATATAATTTATACTTGTTTGGCAAGACACAAATATGTATAAAATCATTAAAATACACAAGGATGGTGGAACTACAAGCGGGGAAAAGCGCGTATAAAGCGCAAGTGCATAGGCGAATCGTAGTAGCTATTTCCCCAAATCACCAGCATATTATTTTTACACTATTTAGACATAAGAAAACCCTATACGTATGTGGTATCGTTGTAATTGTACTGACCCAGAGAATGAAGGACATGGGCCAGTTTTGCTGCAAACGGAACACTGTGGGAACAAAACCCGTAAAATGGTGGTGGAATTGCGTTTTTTTTCCCCAATTCCACCCTATTTGAAAATTTATTACCGCTTCCCACTACATTGTATGCCATAATTAATGAATATACAAAATTTATAACACATGATTAAGCCAACCTGGTTATAGAGTGTGGATGATAGACATGATTGGGATAAAAATGAAACTCATAATAAATATTAATTCTACACAAATATCACAATGTAATTTACACATAATAAATGACAAAGAATAAAATAAATAAAAAAATATTAAATTCATGAGAGCGATAGGAGATAAAAAGACAAAACTAGAATATTGCCATGTGTGGAGATAAGTGTGATCTGATGATGACAAAAAAAATAAAAATAAAATAAAAAATCAAACAAAAAACACACAAAAAGAACCTCAAACGGAAAGATGAAGTGATGAAATGAAAAAAAACAAAAAAAAAACAAAGCAATAATTGAAATGTAATGTGTGAGGATGTGAGATGATAATGGACCCATAATAATAGAAAAATGGTGAACATTGGAATTTAAAGAGATGTGAATGAGTGAATCATGATTACAAAAATGGTGTAAAAAAGAATATAGTTGACTTTTCATGAAAGAGTGATGATGTAAAAAACAATTAACAAAAATATGATCATATATCAAGTGTGAAAAGGTAAAGGTAAAGATTAATGGGAAAAAAAGGGTGAGGGGAAAAATAAAAAAAAATAATTACCAAAGTTAATTGTCTCCCAAAGTGCATCATATCAAGTCAAACCTGTGAACAAAGAAAAATATATATTAGTAATGATAACCAAAGCCTTTTATTTTACCAATATATTTCACCTTTATTTATGAAAAAAAATCCAAAATTTACCAAAATTTTTTCTGGGGGGAAAAAAAATCGCAATTTTTAAAATTTCAATTTCTCTGTTTTTATAACAGAAAGTGATACCTCATAAAATATTATTACTTAACATTCCCCGTATGTCTACTTTATGTTGGCATCATTTTGTAAATGTCATTTTATTTTTTGGGGACGTTAGAAGGCTTTAAATTTTAGAAGCAATTCTTAAAAGTTTTAAGAAAATTTACAAAACCCACTTTTTAAGGACCAGTTCAGACCTGAAGTCACTTTGGGGGGCTTCCATAATAGGAACCAACCATAAATGACCCCATTGTAGAAACTACACCCCTCAAGTTATTCAAATCTGATTTTACAAACTTTGTTAACCTTTTAGGTGTTCCACAAGAATTAAAGGAAAATGGAGATTAAATTTCTAAATGTCACTTTTTTGGCAGATTTTCCATTTTAAGCCATTTTTTCTGTAACACCAAACAAAGCTCCTGAATTACCCTGATTCTACGGTTTACAGAAACGCCCCACATGTGGTTGTAAACTGCTGTACGGGCACACAGCAGTGCTCAGACGGGAAGGAGCTCTGTATGGAGTTTAGAAGGCAGATTTTGCTGGACTGGTGGACTTTTAGACACCATGTCCCATTTGAGGCCCCCCTGATGCACCCTACAGCAGAAACTCCAAAAATGTGACCCCATTTTGGAAACTACGGGATAAGCTGACAGTTTTATTGGTATTATTTTGGGGTACATATGATTTTTGATTGCTATATATTTAGTTTTTGTGAGGCAAGGTAAGCAAAAAATGTCCATTCTGGCACAGTTTTTATTTTTTGTTTTTTGCAATATTCATCTGATCATGTGCTATTTTTATAGAGTAGGTTGTTACGGATGCAGTGATATAAAAAATGTCTACTTTGTTTTGTCAGTTTTACATAATAAATCATTTTTCAAGAAAAAAAGTTTTTGTGTCTCCATTTTCTGAACGCTATTTTTTTTTTAAATTTCTGACGATCGTCTTGTGCAGGGGCTCGTTTTTTGCAGGAAGAGTTCAGATTGTAGATTTCTCATGTGAAGAAAACAACGGGTGATACAGATATAAAGTGACTCAACATCGCAAGATACCAAGTACATGTCCTTTTGTATTTTTATGTCTTCAAGTCGTTTTGAGGACATCACAAGGTTCTAGATAATAGTCCAAATCTACAAATGGTTCTCTGCTTAAATTGTCATAATGACGTGTATTTGGGAGTTCCTGTTATATCTGTTACTTTGTATCAATTCATAGGATTTATAAAAAAAAATTCCCAACTTGGATTTTTCATGTCTTCTGTGCTATGACATCTTCATAGATTTTTTGGATTGCATGAGATCCTCCTTAATCTGGTCACATTTGAATCAGCTGCCTCATGGATGACCGGTGTTTGGGTCTTGGGTCACCACCAACAATAACTACATAGGGGACGGTTAAAGGGGTTATCCCATGAATAATGTAAAAAATGAAAATCAGACATCATATAGTACATGACAACCTCTTTCTAACAAAGCTAGAACCAGCCCTGTACCTCACATGGATCCAGAGATCTCCCCATTCGTTCCTCTACTAGATTTATATCCAGCTGACAGCTCAAGGGGAGTGTCTTTTGTGCTGCAGCTCAGGAGGCGTGTCTCAGTTCTCCCTATCACAGCTCAGGAGGCGTGTCTCACCTCTCCCTATCACAGCTCAGGAGGCGTGTCTCAGTTCTCCCTATCACAGCTCAGGAGGCAGCTGAAAGATTAAACTGAGCATGTGCGGCCTTCTCAGTGAGCAGGTCAAAGAAATAAGAAATTAAGTTGCACTATACAAATACATTTTACTGAATAACTCCGTAGCTATACAAAATTGTTAATTAAATGCAATTACAAAAGTGTTCAGATCCAAGTCCTGGTTTGAAAACTGTAGAATATTTTTCGTGGGACAACCCCTTTAATGTCCGTTGAAGTCAGAGAAATTGGTCTTCATGCACACAACTTCCATCACTGATGCTCCTTGACCTGCAAAACAATGAAGACTAGTTGTCCATCCTTTGCCAGCTAGGTCAAAAGGACAAACGTGCAACAAACAAATTCCTCTAGTCCAAAAACCTTTTGACATCTGTCTTTAGGGTGTCACAGTCACACCCAGGAGATATTAGCTGGTCATTGGAAATGGCTGAAATATGTGATTAAGGAACATTTTTGGTTTACGCCAAGAGGTCATAAAGAGGTCCGAATCTATGGCTGTAGCGTGCATCCAATGAATTTTTGTAAATTCTGGCTTCTTTGTCATGGTGGCTTCTTCTAATCATCTCAGGTCCTAAGCATGAAAATTCTGCAAGTTTAGCAAAGGGGGAATGTGCAACCACCCTTTATTCACACAGAAGGGATGAGACAGTCTGGACCCTTCTGCTGAAGAAGGTGGTTACATAAAACAGTCCATGTAAAGGGCTCTATGGGTTTGCACATTCATGTACAATTGTATGGGCGTCTTGTATATATTGTGTTGTATATTGGATACATCGGGAGTATCACTAAGATAAAGTATAACGAATCAGTATGTAAATAAACCGATTGTTGCTAAAATGTGATTGTCTCTTGTGTCTGAGGGCACACTGGAGGAAATGAGTGTGAAGGAACAACCTCTTACTACATATCTTTGGGGTCCTTAAAGGGGTATTCCAGTTACCATAAATATAACTTATGTTTTAGACTAATTCATCATCAATAATTACCTCATATAATGTCAATTTCACATATTTACCGTTCAGTAGTTATAAAAGTAGTTTTCTTCCTCTGCTGCCCACTGTGTTTCCTCATGTTACCATGGCACCGACCTGTAGTTATAGGCCTTTGTTAGGTCAGGCATGCTCAGTGTGTTGCTATCAGTTCTCTAGCTAATGTCAGTGTGCTACTGATTACTGAGAAGAGGGGGCGTGCACTGTGATATCAGGCAGCCAATCAGTAATCATCAACACTCATGAACAAGCAGAAACTCACAGCAGGAAAGCTAAGGTTTGTGGGGATTGTAGTTTTGTGAGGAAAAATCAGGAGCCATGATACTGTCAGTGTGCTGCAGGCTCACAGGATTGGAGCCTACTTGCATTGGATCCTATGAGAAAATTACTAGTTTCCTATGGAGCCCTATTACACACAAGGGCTCCATAGGAAATACTATTCAGCAGCCTCCTGTCACTCACAAAGGCAGTGGCTGCTGCAGACATGCTCTGGCTCCTCCGATCACTGCACAGGGGAGCCGGAAGAACACTGGAAGCGTGCGCTTCTAGTGTTTCACGCGCTCAGATGCCGTGCTCAGGATTGCGGCTATGGCACCCGCGCTGCTCAGGAGCGGGCACCATCTCCAAAGACCCGCCCAGCGCCGTACTATTACGGCGCTGGTCACGAAGGGGTTAATGCGCCATTTGGGGTACACATAACAACTGATTAAAGCCAGCTGCCTAGCCTAAGGCCCTTTGCAGACGAGCGTGACACACGCATGTCTCCTGCAACGCATCTATTGGCCTGAACTCCCGGCACTGATGGGGTCACATAGCATTATACTGATTTATGATGATGTGTAACCCTTATAGTTCTGGAATGTATTAGATAACACCGACATAATGCTGTTAGTGTTATCCAACACATTCCAGAACTGTAAGGGTTACATACTGTAGCATTATACTGATTTATGATGCTATGTAACCCTTACAGTTCTGGAATGTATTAGATGACAGCGACATAATGCTGTTAGTGTTATCCACTACATTCCAGAACTGTAAGGGTTACATAGCATCATAAATCAGTATAATGCTATGTGACCCCATCAGTGCCGGGAGTTCAGGACAGGGCACGCAAGGGGCCTAAATAAACCTCCTTTGTTGACGTCAGTAAAAAGGCGTATTTGTGGCCATTAAGGAAGCAATTTATTGAGGTTGCAATAACAAGTTTACCTAGGTTTTTTTTTTTTTGTAAATCATTTATCTTTCCGTCGTTATATTCTAAGAGCCATAACTTTTTCATTTTTTTTCACTTCCAAAGGTCTTTATTGATGTGTGGTCTTAATGGTTAAACCTCTGGGACTGGAGTCACCTTTGATCCCATGTCAGCAGTAATATACAACTTATAGCCGCTGTGTATGTGTATTATGCTACATGTATGACGGTTGGTGTTAGCTACGCCACTACGTGTGCCAGGGGGTTAACAGAGCGGCTTTGGCTCCCCTTCACATTTAGAGGACACAACAAGACTTGTTATGGGAAGAGAAGCTGAATGGTTTTTCCACGCCTCTGCTAATCTCTGGTTGAAATGGACTCAAGTTCTAATCCATTTCTGATGGACAATATTTATTTGAGCCGTTGCCATAATAAACCACCTAAACCAGATCAAACAGCAGAGAGAATGGATGGATCCGGCATATGAATCAACATGTACCAGGGAGAACCGGGAGGGAAGAGATATAGGAAAATAAATCAAGTGGCCGAAATCCACCGACCCCTCCCGCAGACGGCCCCCAATCTCTGCAGAAGTTCCCGGACTGATGCACAAGTAGGAAAGAAACCTAAAGTCTCCATAATGAGTATTAGTAAATTAAGAAACACACTTTGCATTTCAATCCTTCACCATTTTCAAGATCCCTGTTTGCTGGCAGTGAATGAGAACAATCAGAGGCAGTAAGGCTCCATTCACACGTCCTGTTTTTCTTTCCTGATTCGATCCTGATTTTTTCAGGACCCATTGAAATGAATGGATCCAGATCAGGATCGAATCAGGAAAAAAAAACAGGACGTGTGAATGGAGCCTAAACCTGTATATACTGTAGCCAGTCCTGCTCTCAGCTGAGAAGTGGATACAATTGTATCCAGTCCAGACAAAGACATCAGCAGCTGCTGCACACGTCTCTCTGTTAGTTTGCTACAATGTATCAGTTTGGAGTTTACTAGATTGGATACAATTGTCTCCACTTCTCAGTTTAGGCTACTTTCACACTAGCGTTGTTTTATTCCGGTATTGAGTTCCGTCATAGGGGCTCAATACTGGAATAAAACGCTTCAGTTTTGTCCCCATTCATTGTCAATGGGGACAAAACTGAACTGAAGACAACGGAGGCTCCTGAAAGCATTCCATTCCGTCTCCAGACCGGAGAACAAACCGCAGCATGCTGTGGTTTGCTCTCCGGTCTCGGCATCTGCACCAAGACGGATCTGGAATGACCCCCAATGCAAGTCAATGGGGACGGATCCGTTTGGTGTGACACACTAGTAATGACGGATGGAGTTCATGACGGATCCGTCACCCTGCACTTTTCCCCTGGAGGTCCAGCAGGGGGCGCTGTGCAGGCTGCTCTTCACTGTGGACCAGTACAACGGGACCAGACTGAGACCAGGTAAGCTCTCTGGCGAGGGGGAGGGTTGTGGGGGCCGGAGCACGGTTCCGAACCCACCCGCCGGATCCGTGTTGCCGCTAGTGTGAAACAGGCCTTAGAGCAAGACTAGCTATGGACAGGTTTACTGTCTCTGAATAGAAACATAAATCTTCTCATTCATTGACAGCAAGATTGAGATTGGAGGACCCAGCACGTACATTCATTACATGGCCAGCCTACCGAACTATGTAATGCCTCAATTCTCCCTGTGGTGGCGCTGTAGAGAAATGAAATACTTGTTAGCACAGATCTGATCTCTGTGATCAGCTTTCTTTGGAGGGGACTTTTAGTGGCTCTCACTGTGGCCATCTTAAAAATAATGAATTATGAAATTTTTTGCCAATTTTTTTCTGTTTTCAAATCTGCAGAAAGCCGGAATCCCACGTTTTACTTTCATGCAGCTAAATTAAAGTTTTAAAAAAAAACAACAACAACCAGATTTCCCGCTATCACAACTGGTTTATCTCCAGCGTCAGACACAAAGATGGTGTAACCTGAAATAATGAGATTAGGTTTTTGGATGGGAATTGTAAATCATCGGCGCGGCTGCAATGAATAGCATTCTCATTCTAATCATGCAAATGCAATTTTACAGAATCCAAGGGGACATTAACTTTCACAACTTGATGATAATTGTAAAATGCCTAAAACTACACCCTGCTGTTTGCACGATTCTCATTACGTTTGGAAACACTGACTGCATGGCATGCATCTGAATGCTAATCCTGGGGCGCGAAGCATGGAATGAATTACAAGGGCGACAGAAGCCTCGCTCTCATGTCTTTGCACAAAGGTCTCATCTAATTAGATTTATCCTGTTTTATTTGCTTCTGGTGCGTTATTGACGTGCGTAGCATTTGTCCGATACCCATCTATAAACTGGGGGGTAAACAGTACTTTGCATGGTGTCAAGCTTTGCATTGCTGCAGTAACTTTTTCTACCACTAGATGGAGAAGGAGAGTCTTGCACCACCGATGCTTATGGAAATGCATATACGACCCTTGTATGCTAGACCCTATGTGAAAGAAGTGCTCTGAGCGGCTCCTGTGACTGACATTGTGCTAGACTCCTTTCTCCTGGGTCCTAGTGCTCCTGGTTGCTTTTAGGCTATGCACAACTCATTTTTAATTTTCAGCCGATTATTGCCAGTCATGTCCTTTTTGCTGTTCCATTAAAGACAAAGGGTTTTTATTTTTCCGTTTTCGTTTTGCGCTCCCTGCCTTCACACAGCCATAACTTTTTTAATTTTCTGTTCACATAGCTGTATGAGGGCTTGTTTTTCTGCGGGACAAGTTGTACTTTCCAATGCCACCATTTGATATTGCATGTGATGTAGTGGGAAGCAGGAAAAAAATTCCAAATTGGGTGAAATTGCAAAAAAAAAAAAAAAAATGCAATTCCACCACAGTTTTATGTTTTTTTTTTTATTTACGGCATTCGATGTTCATTAAAACTATCTTGCGTTTTGATAGTGATAAAATATTTATAAATTTGGGGAAAAATTTTTTTGTCATATTTTCACCCCTATAACTTTTTGGTATTTATGTGTACGGATCTTTATGGGGGCTCATTTTTTGCGGGGCGATCTGTACTTTTCATTTATACTATTCTGGGGTGTGTACAACTTTTTGATCACTTTCTATTCAATTTTTTTTTAGAAAAAAACAACAAAAAATGGCAAATCGCCCATTTTTACGCTTTTTTTTCCCGTTTCGCTGTTTTCCGTATGGGAAAGAAATTTTTATATTTTTATAATATGGGCGTTTTCGCACATGGTGATACACATGATGTGTATTTTTTATTTTTTTAATACTTTTATTTTTATTTTGGGGAAAGGAGGGTGATTTGAACTTTTATGTTTTTTTTTTTTAACTTTATATAATTTTTTTTACACTTTTTTTTATAGTTCCCATAGGGAACTATAACAATCAATCTTCTGATTGCTTATATCATAGACTCCAATGCACTAGCGCAATTTCTTGCGCTCGGATGCCGTGGTCAGGATTGACAGCGGCATCCGAGGGGTTAAATGTCCGCAATCGGCATTACTACTGGTCGCGGACATCAGCCTCGGGTGACTGCTATATGAATCAGCAGTTCACCCGCGGCCATGACATGACACCCGCGGCCATGATTAAAGACCTGACCAGCGCCATACTAGTACGGCGCTGGTCGTGAAGGGATTAAGGTACATACCACAAAGAGGGCACACCCACACCCCTGCATCTTATCAACCATGTGCTGCGCATGCACCAAAAGTACTGCCACAAGACTTCATGAGCAGATCTGAGCATGTAGTACCACAGAGCGGGCACTACCATTCCTACACCTTGTTACTGACTCTAATGGCTAACCAATAATGTCATCTGTGTATTTGATTCCAGGTCTTTAGTGCCTTAATGACATTGCTATGTAACTTATGTATTGTATTACATGTAGTGTGCCTGGTTGTCCAGCAGGTGGCAGTGTATCTGGCAGAGAGAGATCGTTAGACTTACCATAGATTACCGTAGATCAGATCTTTAGACTTACCATTACATTCTCCACCCTTTTGGGCAGAAGTGGGCAAGTCCTGCTTCCTACCAAGGGAAGAGTTGAATGAAGCTATGTGGAGTTGTGAGTTGGAAGGAAAGGAGACAAGACATGGAGCAGTTAGGGGAGTGTCCCCACTCATTTATCAGAAGTCTTCTGGGGAAGCAGCTCATAGAGCACCCTGACTCCTTGCAGTTTATAGACTAAGTATTACAAGGGGGTCAATAGACAAAGGCACTCTACTCAAAGGTATCGGAACTGCTAGAAAGTCCAGAAACCAGAGTGAAGCCAGAGCGTAGCACAGCAGAGGAAGAAAGCAAGGTGTCCAAGTTAGCCTGCCAGTTTAACCCAAAGCCTGTTGGAACCGAGAGAAAGATCAGGTGTTGAACTTCATCCAGTCTGGACTTGACTTATTGTCCACCAACTACAATTCTCTTCTTTGAATGCTATGGAGCCTAATCCTGGGGAGTGATGGTATTCAGGCAGGAGCACCACGACACACAAACTATTCAGGCCACATCACCACTTGGTATTCCTAACACTGGGACCCAATTGGCCCTGGGGGCAGCATGTTGCAAGCATGCCTAGCCTTGTCAGTCAAAGTAGCGGGAGCACAGCAAGGAAAGCAGATGAGTGGAGCCTCTGATGCAACAGCGACGCCCTAGTTGCACCAAGGAGCTCATTAGCTTCAAGTTCAATTGCTTATTTCTCAATATTGAAGATGGGACCAAAAGCATTGAAATATGACAAGTGTACATGTGCACAAGCGGAAGGTTTAATTTCAAGGTATGTGGCTGATCTCCTTCAGGTCCACATTCACAGATGAGGTTGAAAAATGGGACTTCACCTTTAAGGAGGACTTTCCTGACACTTCTCCAATACCCGAGCAATCTGTTTCTCATGTGTCCTGCAGAGAAGCTATGATTCCCAGTCATCATATGTGATGACGCAAGATGGAAATAAGCTTCTAAAGACTTGTTTTTTATTTTATTTGCAAGGCTCCTTTAAAAGGCGGAGTCCAGATTTTAAAGGAGAACTTTGCTCCTAAGTACCATGTTGCAATATTCTACGGTATAATTCTGCAGAAAGAAAGAAGTCACTCTGCCAATTGTTTGCTTTTCTTATCTTGTGATGTTTCTTAATTACAGGATGTTTTATTGCCCTTTTACACTAGAAGAGACAATTAGCATTGCCCTGGTATTAAGGAGCAGTGCATTGTGGGAGATCAGAAGCTGTTAGGTCACATGACTGATTGGGGTGGAGCTAAGCGTTATATGCAAGTAAAGGATTTACAGATTTACAATTTGTTTTAAATTTTTGATTATGACATTTTTGTAAAAAGGTGAAATTTAAGTAAATAAAGTCTGGAAGTAAAAGTAAAATCCCCATAAAAGCAAGTAAAAAGTGATCCTAGAAAAATAAAACATACAGGGCGGGAACATGAAATCCAATTCTTCCAGGACATTTTGGTTATAACATGACTGCGATTTTTACAAAGGTAATCTTCCTCTGAATGACAGGTTTACTCAGCTATTACGTAACATTTTGCAATATTCCATGGTATAATGTTACATAAAAAATGAAGTCAAATTGTTTGCTTTTTCATTTACTTTGTTCTATTCTTTAAAGGGCATCTGTCAGCAGTTTTGTACCTATGACACTGGCTGACCTGTTACATGTGCACTTGGCAGCTGAAGGCATCTGTGTTGGTCCCATGTTCATATGTGTCCACATTGCTGAGAAAAAAGAGGTTTTACTATATGCAAATGAGCCTCTAGGAGCAACGGGGGCGTTACCATTACACCTAGAGGATCTGATCTCTCTGCAACTGCCACGCCCTCTGCACTTTGATTGACAGGACCAGGTATGATGATGTCTACCCTGCCTGGTCCTGTCAATCAAAGGGCAGGGGGTGCAGCAGTTGCCGAGACAACAGAGGCTCTAGGTGTAATGGTAACGCCCCCGTTGCTCCTACAGGCTCATTTGCATATATCAGACCATCATTTTTCTCAGCAATGCAGACACATATGAACATGGGACCAACACAGATGTCTTCAGCTGCCAAGTGCACATGTAACAGGTCAGCCAGTGTCATAGATACAGATCTGCTGACAGATGCCCTTTAATTACGGGATGTTTTCTTGGTCCTTCAACCTGGAAGTGACAATTAATGTTGTCCTGATATCAGGGAGCCGTGCATTGTGGGAGCTCAGATGAAACACAAGTAAAATAAATCCTAGAAGTAGAAATAGATCCTAAAAACAAAACCTACAGGGCAGGAACACGTAAATCTGGTTCTTCAAGTTCGTCCTGGTTATAATAACATGTTGTGTCATCCGTACATTGGATGACATCCAGGCCAGCTCTGAAGGGTGACGTCACAAGCACTTAAAGGGGTTATCCCACGAATAATGTAAAAAATGTAAATGAGACATCATATAGAACATGACAACCTCTTTCTAACAAAGCTAGAACCAGCCCTGTACCTCACATGGATCCAGAGATCTCCACATTCATTGCTCTGCTAGATTCATATCAAGCTGACAGCTCAAGGGGAGTGTCTTTTCTGCTGCAGCTCAGGGGCGTGTCTCAGCTCTCCATATCACAGCTCAGGAGGCGTGTCTCAGCTCTCCCTATCACAGCTTAGGAGGTGTGTCTCAGCTCTCCCTATCACAGCTCAGGAGGCGTGTCTCAGCTCTCCCTATCACAGCTCAGGAGGCGTGTCTCAGCTCTCCCTATCACAGCTCAGGAGGCAGTTGAAGGATGAAACTGAGCATGTGCGGCCTTGTCAGTGAGCAGGTCAAAGAAATAAGAAATTAAGTGGCACTATACAGATACCTTTTGTTGAATAACTCAGTAGCTATAATACATTTTTAATGACATGCAAAGTATTCAGATCCAGGTGCTGGTTTGAAAACTGTAGAATATTTTTCATGGGACAATCCCTTTAAGGCGTCCACAATTCAGATCATTTCACCCAATTTACAAGCATTTCACCTGCTTATCCTGTGATTTGCGGCAGCTTTAGAGAGCTGGTGCCCAAAAAGCTAGAAAATTATTGTCTCTCAAGTGGCAAATCCTCATAATCCTTAAAGGGGTCATGTTATCTCAAGCATTGGCGGCATATCACTAGGAAATGTCTGATTGGTGTGGGGCACTTACATTATCTCTAGAACAGAGCCTGTAAAGTGAAGGAGGGCGCACCGCACATGCGTGGCTGCCCTCTATTCATTTCTTTGGGAGTACAGAAAATAGCCGAGCTATTTTCAGAAATCCCTTTGAAATTAATGGGAAGTGCATCGCAGAAGTGCGGTCACCACTCCATTCACTTCTATGGGGCTGACGAAAATAGCCGAGCCAGCGCTTGGCTGTTTTCGGCAGTCCCATAGAAATGAATGAATGGCTGCTGTCCATGTGCGGTGCTCCCTCCTTCACTTTGCGGCCTCGATTCTAAACATAGGTGGGACATGCAGCCTTGGACCTTCCACTGCCCCCCCTTGCCCCTACCTGGTGCTGCCTGAGGTGATCGCCTCACCTGGCCTTATTGGTGGTGCGCCCCTGGCTCCTGCTCTTACGTAGTCGTATGGGGAACTCATATCCAGGCTTCGTGCACGCAATTTTAGTATTTCAGTCTGCAAACCACAAATCTGCAAAATATGTATACCTCCCGTGTGCGTTCTGTATTTTTCTCACTCCCATAAAAAAATGGCTACTCTCGACCAGGAAAGAACAGACACACGGATCCGCAAAAAACACGGCTGTGTGCATGACCCAGGAGCGCTCCTAGCCTTTGTGCTGCCTGAGGCGAAAGTTGAAACGGCGCCCCCCTCCAGCGCTACTGTTAAAGGCATACTGTGACACAGTTGACTATAGAGAGATGAGCACTTCTGTGGCCCTGCCACCGCTCCCACTTGCCTCCAGATTTCACTGCCTGAGGCAGCCGCCTCACCTGGCCTCATTGGAGGTGCACCCATAGCATGACCCCATAGAAATGAATGGGTCAGTGCGCTATCTGTAAAAAAAAAAACAAAAAACCTACTTTCACACTAGAGTTTCTATTTTCCGGTATTGAGATCCGTCATAGGGTCTCAATACTGGAAAAAAACGCTTCCGTTTTGTCCCCATTCATTGTCAATGGGGACAAAAAGTAACTGAACAGAATGGAATGATCCAAAATGTATTCCGTTCTCATTCCGGAGAGCAGCATGCTGCGGTTTGCGTTCCATCATGGGATGCGGAGCAAGACGTATCCATCATGACCCACAATGCAAGTCAATGGGACGGATCTGTTTTCTCAGACACAATAGAAAACGGATCTGTCCCCCATTGACTTTCAGTGGAGTTCATGACGGATCCGTCTTGGCTATGTTACAGATAATACAACCGGATCTGTTCATAATGGATGCAAAAGGTTGTATTATCAGTAACAGAAGCGTTTTACAGCAAAAACGCTAGTGTGAAAGTAGCCTAATCCGGAAGTATGAAATGTCAGTGTCACCGGGCAGACGCATTTCAGGGTCTCAGCTTTATTGGGAGGATTTGTCACTTGACAGACAGTCTTGTATTTACTTGCTTTTTGGCCCCCGGAGCGCTCGTGACGATCACCCTTCATACACTCTCCGGAGAGCTGCCCGTAATCTGATCCAATGTGTGGATGACACAACATACTATAATCACCAGGACGACCTGGGAGAACCGGATTTACACGTTCTCGTCCTTTATGTTTTGTTTTGCTTGTTTTTACGGTGATTTCACTTTTACTTCCAGGTTTGATTTACTTAAAGGGGAATTTCACCTTTTACCAAAATTTCACAATTAAAATTAAAATATTGAGTGCGTTTGTATATCCTTTACTTTCATAGAGCGGTCTTGGGACCTAACAGCGTCACCGTCCCCTGAGCTCGCACAATGCACCGCTCCCTGACACGAGGACAATCGTAATGGTGTGAACGGCCAAGAAAACGTCCTGTAATCAAGAAACAGAACAAGAAGAGAAAAGCAAACAATTTACAGAGTGACTTCATACTTCATGGAATATTATACCGTGGAAAGTTGCAAAATGTTACTTGAGTAGCTTCCCTTTAAAATCAGTGACCCCGCCTTTTAAAGCAACCTTACCTGTGTGAAAATTGCAGTTACTGAAGAAGGAGCTAAGAGAGCCCTGAAACGTGTTCTTCATTGACAGTTCATACTTCTGGATTAATGTCCTTATGCCCCCGGACATCAGATCACCGTACAGCTACCGAAGCGCAAGCGATATCACTAATTACATACAACAACTTTAAACCCTCCACTTTGAGGTCCCCACACAAGATTACTTGAGGCCAGGAGTGTTCTCTGTTATCAACAATTTGAGAAAGTGGACTGACTGTAGGACACACCTCAGCTGCTACAGAACCTCAACATCACCTACACCTCAGCTGCTGCAGAACCTCATAACACACACCTCAGCTGCTACAGAACCTCTTAACACACACCTCAGCTGCTGCAGAACCTCATGATACACACCTCAGCTGCTGCAGAACCTCATAACACACACCTCAGCTGCTGCAGAACCTCATAATACACACCTCAGCTGCTGCAGAACCTCTTAATCTACACCTCACTTGCTGCAGAACACTCATAATGCAGACTCACCTCATAAACACGCACCTCAGCTGCTGCAGAACCTCATAATACACACCTCAGCTGCTGCAGACCTCATAATACACACCTCAGCTGCTGCAGAACCTCAGAACCTCAGCATACACACAGCTCTGAGCTCAGCTGCTGCAAACCTCATAACCTCACAGAACACAGCTCTGCAGCCTTAATAACTGCAGCTGCTCAGAACCTCATAAATACACACTCAGCTGCTGCAGAACCGCTAAATACACACCTCAGCTGCTGCAGAACCTCATAATACACACCTCAGCTCTGCTGCAGAAACTCCTAATACACACCTCAGCTGCTGCAGAACCTCATAATCACACCTCAGCTGCTGCAAGACCTCATAACACACCTCAGCTGCTGCAGCTGCTGCAACCTCTTAATAGCGCACCTCACAGAACCTCAACACCTCAGCTGCTGCAGAACATCCTAATACACACCTCAGCTGCTACAGAACCTCATAATACAACTCAGCTGCTGCCTCATGATACAACCTCAGCTGCTGCAGAACCTCATTACACACCTCAGCTGCTGCAGAACCTCCTAATACACACCTCAGCTGCTTGCAGAACAATAATACACACCTCAGCTGCTGCAGAACCTCCTAATACACACACACTCAGCTGCTGCAGAACCTCATAATACACAACTCAGCTGCTGCAGAACCTCCTAAATATAACTCAGCTGCTGCAGACATACAAACACCTCAGCTGCTGCACAGAACCTCATAATACACACCTCAGCTGCTGCAGAACTCCTAAAACACACCTCAGCTGCTGCAGAACCTCCTAATACACACCTCAGCTGCTGCAGAACCTCTTAATACACACCTCAGCTTGCAGAACCTCTTAATACACACCTCAAGAACCTCATAATACACACCTCAGCTGCTGCAGAACCTCATAATGCACACACTCAGCTGCTGCAGAACATCATACACACCTCAGCTGCTGCAGAACCTCATAATACACACCTCAGCTGCTGCAGAACATCATAATACACACCTCAGCTGCTGCAGAACCTTAACAACACTCAGCTGCTGCATACCTCAAGCTCTTTAATACAAACCTCAGCTGCATCAATATCACACAAGAACCTCAAACACCTCAGCTGCTGCAGAACCTCAATAATACACACCTCAGCTGCTGCAAACCTCTTACACACTCAGAAACTCACTCAGCTGCCAAACCTCATAATACACACCTCCAGCTGCTGCAGAAACCTCATAATACACCTCTGCTGCAGCCTCAGCATACCTCAGCTGCTGCAGAACCTCCTAATACACACCTCAGCTGCTGCAGAACCTCATAATACCACACCTCAGCTGCTGCAGAACCCATAATACACACCTCAGCTGCTGCAGAACCTCAATACACACCTCAGCTGCTGCAGAACCTCAACCTCCTGCTGCTGCAGAACCTCACACACCTCAGCTGCTGCAGAACCTCCTAATACAATACCTCAGCCTCTCAGCTGCTGCAGAACCTCATAATACACACCTCAGCTGCTGCCTGCAGAACCTCAATGCTGCTGCAGAAACCTCCTCATCAGCTGCTGCAGAACCTCCTAATACACACCTCAGCTGCTGCTGCAGAACCGCTCATAATATAATACACCTCAGCTGCTGCAGAAATACACTCTGCACACTGCAGAAATCCTAATACACACCTCAGCTGCTGCTGCAGAACCTCATAATACCACAACCTCAGCTGCTGCAGAACCTCATTAATACACACCTCAGCTGCTGCAGAACCTCTTAATCACACCTAACCTGCACAGAACACACACACCTCAGCTTCAGCTGCTGCAGAACTGCATCATAATACACACCTCAGCTGCTGCAGAACATCAATACACACCTCAGCTGCTGCAGAACCTCATAATCAAACACTTGCAGAACCTCATACACAATCAGCACACCTCAGCTGCTGCAGAACCTCCTAATACACACCTCAGCTGCTGCAGAACCTCCTAATACACACCTCAGCTGCTGCAGAACCTCATAATACACACCTCAGCTGCTGCAGAACCTCATAATACACACCTCAGCTGCTGCAGAACCTCATAATACTCAGCTGCTGCATATTACACACCTCAGCTGCTGCAGAACATCATAATACACACCTCAGCTGCTGCCAGAACCTCATAATACACACCTCAGCTGCTCTGCAGAACCTCATTACACACCTCAGCTGCTGCAGAACCTCATAATACACACCTCAGCTGCTGCAGAACCTCATAATACACACCTCAGCTGCTGCAGAACCTCATAATACACACCTCAGCTGCTGCAGAACATCCATAATACACACCTCAGCTGCTGCAGAACCTCATAATACACACCTCAGCTGCTGCTGCAGAACCTCCTAATACACACCTCAGCTGCTGCAGAACCTCCTAATACACACCTCAGCTGCTGCAGAACCTCATAATACAACCTCAGCTGCTGCAGAACCTCCTAATACACACCTCAGCTGCTGCAGAACCTCCTAATACACACCTCAGCTGCTGCTGCAGAACCTCCTAATACAACACCTCAGCTGCTGCAGAACCTCCTAATACACACCTCAGCTGCTGCAGAACCTCATAATACACACCTCAGCTGCTGCAGAACCTCATAATACTACACACCTCAGCTGCTGCAGAACCTCCTAATACACACCTCAGCTGCTGCAGAAACCTCCTAATACACACCTCAGCTGCTGCAGAACCTCATAATACACACCTCAGCTGCTGCCAGAACCTCCTAATACACACCTCAGCTGCTGCAGAACCTCATAATACACACCTCAGCTGCTGCAGAACCTCCTAATACACACCTCAGCTGCTGCAGAACCTCCTAATACACACCTCAGCTGCTGCAGAACCTCATAATACACACCTCAGCTGCTGCAGAACCTCATAATACACACCTCAGCTGCTGCAGAACCTCATAATACACACCTCAGCTGCTGCAGAACCTCATAATACACACCTCAGCTGCTGCAGAACCTCATAATACACACCTCAGCTGCTGCAGAACCTCCTAATACACACCTCAGCTGCTGCAGAACCTCATAATACACACCTCAGCTGCTGCAGAACCTCATAATACACACCTCAGCTGCTGCAGAACCTCCTAATACACACCTCAGCTGCTGCAGAACATCATAATACACACTCAGCTGCTGCAGAACCTCATAATACACACCTCAGCTGCTGCAGAACCTCAATACACACCTCAGCTGCTGCAGAACCTCATAATACACACCTCAGCTGCTGCAGAAACCTCCTAATACACACCTCAGCTGCTGCAGAACCTCCTAATACACACCTCAGCTGCTGCAGAACCTCCTAATACACACCTCAGCTGCTGCAGAACCTCATAATACACACCTCAGCTGCTGCAGAACCTCCTAATACACACCTCAGCTGCTGCAGAACCTCATAATACACACCTCAGCTGCTGCAGAACCTCATAATACACACCTCAGCTGCTGCAGAACCTCCTAATAACACACCTCAGCTGCTGCAGAACCTCATAATACACACCTCAGCTGCTGCAGAACCTCCTAATACACACCTCAGCTGCTGCAGAACCTCCTAATACACACCTCAGCTGCTGCAGAACCTCCTAATACACACCTCAGCTGCTGCAGAACCTCATAATACACACCTCAGCTGCTGCAGAACCTCCTAATACACACCTCAGCTGCTGCAGAACCTCCTAATACACACCTCAGCTGCTGCAGAACCTCATAATACACACCTCAGCTGCTGCAGACCTCATAATACACACCTCAGCTGCTGCAGAAACCTCCTAATACACACCTCAGCTGCTGCAGAACCTCTAATACACACCTCAGCTGCTGCAGAACCTCATAATACACACAGCTGCTGCAAGAACCTCCTAATACACACCTCAGCTGCTGCAGAACCTCATAATACACACCTCAGCTGCTGCAGAACCTCCTAATACACACCTCAGCTGCTGCAGAACCTCCTAATACACACCTCAGCTGCTGCAGAACCTCCTAATACACACCTCAGCTGCTGCAGAACCTCCTAATACACACCTCAGCTGCTGCAGAACCTCATAATACACACCTCAGCTGCTGCAGAACCTCCTTAATACAAACCTCAGCTGCTGCAGAACCTCATAATACACACCTCAGCTGCTGCAGAACCTCCTAATACACAAGCTCAGCTGCTGCAGAACCTCCTAATACACACCTCAGCTGCTGCAGAACAACCTCAGATACACACCTCAGCTGCTGCAGAACCTAATACACACCTCAGCTGCTGCAGAACCTCATAATACACACCTCAGCTGCTGCTGCAGAACCTCCTAATACACACCTCAGCTGCTGCAGAACCTCATAATACACACCTCAGCTGCTGCAGAACCTCATAATACACACCTCAGCTGCTGCAGAACCTCCTAATACACACCCTCAGCTGCTGCAGAACCTCCTAATACACACCTCAGCTGCTGCTGCAGAACCTCCTAATACACACCTCAGCTGCTGCAGAACCTCATAATACACACCTCAGCTGCTGCAGAACCTCCTAATACACACTCTCAGCTGCTGCAGAACCTCCTAATACACACCTCAGCTGCTGCAGAACCTCAATAATACACACACCTCAGCTGCTGCAGAACCTCCTAATACACACCTCAGCTGCTGCAGAACCTCATAATACACACCTCAGCTGCTGCAGAACCTCATAATACACACCTCAGCTGCTGCAGAACCTCCTAATACACACTCAGCTGCTGCAGAACCTCCTAATACACACCTCAGCTGCTGCAGAACATCCTAATACACACCTCAGCTGCTGCAGAACCTCCTAATACACACTCAGCTGCTGCAGAACCTCATAATACACCCCTCAGCTGCTGCAGAACCTCATAATACACACCTCAGCGCTGCAGAACCTCATAATACACCTCAGCTGCTGCAGAACCTCCTAATACACACTCAGCTGCTGCAGAACCTCCTAATACACACCTCAGCTGCTGCAGAACCTCATAATACACACCTCAGCTGCTGCAGAACCTCATAATACACACCTCAGCCGCTGCAGAACCTCCTATACACATCTCAGCTGCTGCAGAACCTCCTTAATACACACCTCAGCTGCTGCAGAACCTCATAATACACACCTCAGCTGCTGCAGAACCATCACCGCTAATACACACTCAGCTGCTGCAGAACCTCCTAATACACACCTCAGCTGCTGCAGAACCTCATAATACACACCTCAGCTGCCGCAGAACCTCCTTATACACATCTCAGCTGCTGCAGAGAACCTCCTAATACACACCTCAGCTGCTGCAGAACCTCATAATACACACCTCAGCTGCTGCAGAAACCTCCTAATACACACCTCAGCTCAGAACTCCTCAATACAGCTGCTGCAGAACCTCCTAATACACACCTCAGCTGCTGCAGAACCTCATAATACACACCTCAGCTGCTGCAGAACAATCATAAAACACACAAGTCAGCTGCTGCAGAAACATCATAATTCACACCTCAGCTGCTGCAGAACCTCATAATACACACCACAGCTGCTGCAGAACCTCCTAATACACACCTCAGCTGCTGCAGAACCTCATAATACACACCTCAGCTGCTGCAGAACCTCCTAATACACACCTCAGCTGCTGCAGAACCTCCTAATACACACCTCAGCTGCTGCAGAACATCATAATACACACCTCAGCTTCTGCAGAACCTCATAATACACACCTCAGCTGCTGTAGAACCTCCTAATACACACCTCAGCTGCTGCAGAACATCATAATACACACCTCAGCTTCTGCAGAACCTCATAATACACACCTCAGCTGCTGTAGAACCTCATAATACACACCTTAGCTGCTGCAGAACTTCATAATACACACCTCAGCTTCTGCAGAACCTCATAATACACACCTTAGCTGCTGTAGAACCTCATAATACACACCTCAGCTGCTGCAGAACCTCATAATACACACCTCAGCTGCTGCAGAACATCATAATACACACCTAGGCTGCTACAGAACCTCATAATACACACCTCAGCTGCTGCAGAAAATCATAATCCGCCACCACTGATATTTCTGGCACCCTCGGTGATCGTATATTCGTGACGTAAGGATAGTTCATCAATATTCAAGAACCTGGACGACCCCTTTAAGTTATCTTCTGTCTATTGGTAATTCTGTGATAAGCCTTCACCTTATGAGATTTAATCACAGGCAAATATTAGCGCAATACAGAAGGTGATGAAATCATTGATTGCTGCCTAATCAATTCGACTCCCACCAGTATACGGTAAGGAGTCATTGTATTCAGTATCAGCACAGATAAGAGCTTCACCTCTCGATGTCCACACCTCACACAGATACTGGATATTAATAGAAGCAGAATATTCACCTCCTTGTACGGAGATAACCTATAAACTGGGAGGTGAAAGCTCCTAGATCAGGGATCAGCAACCTCCGGCACTCCAGCTGTTCTGAAACTACAACTCCCAGCAGGCTCCATTCACTTCTATGGGAGATACAAGAACAGCCAAGCAAGTGTGTATGCTGGGAGTTGTACTTTCACAGCAGCTGGAGTGCCGGAGGTTGCTGATCCCTGTCCTAGATGATGAGTCCCTAGGCAGCTGCCTTATATGCCTACAATATAGGTGTTGTTTAAACAAGAATAAAAGCCGGTCCTGCCAAAGTAGCGTTACCGAATAGTGTGATCTGCCCCTCTAAAATAAGCCTTAGGGCTCATGCACACAAACGTATTTTCTTTCCGTATCTGTTCCGTTTTTTTTGAGGACCGTATGGGGATCCATTCAATTCCATGGGTCCACAAAAAAAACTGATGGTACTCTGTGTGCATTCCACTTCCGTATGTTCGTATTTCCATTCCGCAAAAAAATAGAACCTGTCCTATTATAGTCTGCATCATGGACAAGGATAGGACTGTTCTATTAGGGGCCGGCTGTTCTGTTCCGCAAAATACGGAATGCACACGGATGTCATCCGTTTTTTTGCGGTCCGCAAAATACATATGGTCGTGTGAATGAGCCCTTAAAGGGGTTCTCCAGGCTTTCAGTACTGATGACCTATCCTCAGGATAAGGCTACATTCACACGTCCGTTTAAAACATCCGCAATCTATCCGCATCCGTTCCGCAATTGCGGATGGTTTTTGCGGATATTTTGCGGATCCATTCATTTCAATGGGTCCTGATAATCTGCGGACATTGCACCGTATGTTGTCCGCATCCGTTAATCTGTTCCGTTCCGTTTTGCGGATCCGCAAACAGAAATCCTCCTGTCCTACTTTTCTCCCGAATTGCGGTCCGTAGCACAATGAAAGTCTATGGATCCGCAAAAAATGCGGAAGACATGCGGAAAGGCATCCGCATGTCATCCGTATTTGCGGATTCCGTTCCAGGAGGGGTGAAAAAAAAAGATGTTATTCATCCTTCCGTTTTTTGCGGATCCGCAAAAAACGGATGACATATGGATACATCCTTTCCGGAACGGATGTCCTGGAAAAGCGGAGCTTTTTGCGGAACAACGGATCCGCAAAAAACTGATGTGCACACATACGGACGTGTGAATGTAGCCTAAGTCATCAATATCAGATAGACACCTCCGATCAGCTGTATGAGGGGACAGCGCACGCAGTGGCATTTTCTATGATAGGCGGTGGCATGTGCGGTCCGCAAATTTTTTTAAGAGTCCATTCACACTTCCGTATGAATGGGTTTGCATCTGTTCTGCAATTTTGCGGAAAAGGTGTGGACCCATTCAGTTCAATGGGGTCGCAAAAGATGCGGACGGCACACAGTGTGTTGTCCGCATCCGTAGTTCGTAGTTCTGTTCCGCGGCAATGCAAAAAAGATAGAGCGTGTCTCTCACAGGGCTGGCCAAAACACTTGCGGACGTGTGAATGGACCCTAGTTCAGAAAAGCCTTTTCCATTCACCCTTTTAGAGAATTTGGAGTTTATAGAGGGGGGTGGACTCGATCTGGGGGACCCCTCCTGTCCTTCATTACACAGACCACCCATTGATACGAATGGACGCTATGTAATGCTCAGTTTCTCCTGTGGTGGCGCTGCTAGGTTGCAGATTACAGCTGATTGCCGGGGGTCTCAGCAGGAGAACACTTTGTGATCAGATTATGGTCAAGAGACCCTCTTGAAATGTGTTGAAACAAACAGATGGTATCATAAACAAAAATGCAAAAATTACCTAAAAGAAGTCAAAAAAGGTTCAGAATGATGGCATCATTTGTGATCATCTTGATAATTTGTTGCACTAATATTCCATATTATTACAATCCTATTCATATACAGTATGTTACAGTAGTTATATACTTGGATGGAGATGACACAATCACACAAGGTCGCTGAGGACGTGGAGAACAATGAGACAGTCCTCACTGCGGTCTAATATCTTAGGCTACTTTCACACTCGCGGCAGGCCTGATCCGGCAGATGAAGGGTGCTGCCGGATCAGGACTGCCACAGCGACATGTGTGGAGCCGGAACCGCGCTCCGGCCCCACACATGTCACACAGTACATACATACACACACACATATACACAGACATATGCACATACATACTTACATGCACCCCGGCAGGTCTTCAGAGCGACGGAGAAGTGACAATGAATGGGGACAAAACTGGAGCGTTTTATTCCGGTATTGAGCCCCTATGACGGAACTCAATACCAGAATTTTAAAACACTAGTGTGAAAGTAGCCTTAATAGCCGGTCACTTCTCGCTTGTACAGATTGTATCCAGAGAGACATCTACATTGTTTCCTTTAATCCTCCCGAACAACTGAGGAACCACACCCGCTGTAAGTGACAAGTGTCTATGTCCTCAGGCATCGGAAGGACACTAACAAGATGAAAAGAGACAGCTTCATTCAATGTGAACTGACCTCTACATAGATGTAAAACATGATATCTAGTGATATAGGAAATAATAATGTTGACTGGATCCTGTTAATTAAAGGGGTATTCCCATCTTAGACAATGGGGGCATATCACTAGGATATGCCCCCATTGTCTGATAGGTGCGGGTCTCGCACCTACAACATGAACGGAGCGGGGAGAGTTGTGCCCGGAGTGACCCAGGTTTCCCAGGGTCCAGCCACCACCAGACACAGCTCCCCGCTGCTCCCATAGAAGTGAATGGGAGCGCACCGCACATGTGCAGCCACCGCTCCCATTCATTTCTATGGGGTCGACGGAAATAGCCGAGCCAGCGCTCGGCTATTTTCGGCAGCTCCATAGAAATGAATGGAGGGCGGCTGCGCATGCGCAGTGCACTCTCCTCAACTTTTCCCGCTCCATTCTCTGCGTAGGTGCGGGTCCCAGAGGTGCAGTTACCTTCATTAGCTCGTCTCTATTAGGTGGCCTTAGGGTCTGTGTTAATATCTGATTCTATATGAGATGACGCAACCCTTAAAAGGGGTTGTCCCATCATAGACAATGGGGGCATATCGCTAGGATAGGCCCCCATTGTTTGATCGGTGCGGGTCCCACCTCTGGGACCCGCACCTACACAGAGAACAGAGCGGGAAAAGTTGAGGAGAGTGCACTGTGCATGCGCAGCTGCCCTCCATTAATTTCTATGGAGCTGCCGAAAATAGCCGAGCACTGGCTCGGCTATTTCCGTCAACCCTATAGAAATGAATGGTAGCGGTGGCTACGCATGAGCGCTGCGCTCCCATTCACTTCTATGGGGGCAGCGAGGAGCTGCGTCCCCGCTCCGTTCATGTTGTAGGTGCGGGTCCCAGACCCGCACCTATCAGACAATGGGGGCATGTCCTAGCGATATGCCCCCATTTTCTATGATGGGATAGCCCCTTTTAAGGATTGCGTCATCTCATATAGAATCAGATATTAGCACAGACCGTAAGGCCACCTAATAGAGATGAGCTAATGGAGGTAACTGCAAATATTACAAGACCTCTCTGAGTAGGATAGGACTGGTGTATCACAGGTTCTGATATCACAGTGGGCTTCAAAGGTCCAACAGAAGACAACTCTATCTTTAATTAGGTAGAATAAAAATAATACATTCTGACTGCCTTCTGCCACCACCAGGGGGAGCTCCCAAGCTTAAAGCACATCATTGCAGAACACCATACACTCTTAAACTCCCCCTAGTGGTGGATGTAGGAAGCTGATCACAGGTTTGTCTTAGCCTTCTACGCACACTTCCATTTGAGACGCATTCCCACCTTCCACAATTAAAGGGTCATGGTCACTCCAGTAGTTTTTGCACAGTGTTGTTTCTTACATAGTGCTGTGCAAAGAATGTCTAGACCACCCTATTCCAGTAAGTGAAGTTATGTGGGAGTTATGGTGTTTACTAGCACTATGGACTCTTATTTCATGAAATCTTGGACGTCCCAAAGGTTGGATCTCAACTGCTTGGTAAGATCTTGCAGATTCTAATGATGCCATAGTAAAGTCCAGAAAGAGCAATGACCTGTGATCTACCAGGTGAAAGTGGATTTCCTGAAAAGCATCTGATACTAAGGTAAAAAAGGTTGTCCACCTCTTAAATGACTACTGCATATTACATCTGGCCAATGCAACTAGAGATGAGCGAATCTAGTCGCCGATTCGTTGATTCGTATCGAATCTTGGACATTTTCAGCTGCGAAGCGAATCTGAATATTTGGAGATTCGCTCCGTTAAGATTCGAAAATGTTCCTAAGGCTTTCTATGCATTCGCTACGTACTTGTCCGATAAATTGTACGCTAATGCTACGTATAAGTTACTCTATATGCTGTTGCTTACAAATTCAATTACTTAGCAAACTTTTACTGTTAGTTTGTTATTCGTGCGCAAAAGCCCGGGAAGAAAGCGGTCACCTGCCCTAGTGGGCAGGGCTTGCTCTGATTGGCTCAGGCTCGGTAAGCCAGTGATGGATCAGTTGTGTTGCGACTGCTGTGACGAGCAGAAGCACTGTGTGTGAAGTTCTGAGACTCTGAGACCTGTGTTGTTGAAATTGGGGTGTAATTGTTCAGGGAATCCATATTACACATCAGGGATACTGCATGGCAAGTGCAGGGCTATTAATTAATCAGGCAGGGAGAGAGATAGGGAGAGAGACAGGGAGAGAGACAAAGACCAGCTGCAGGGCCACAGAGTGAAGTGAAAAATGTCTGGAATGGATAAGCAAAAGGGGTGCAGTTCCAGCCAGACCTCAAGCTCTAAAAAAAAGGAGAAGGTGACACAGGGCAGCAGTGCCAAAGGACCTATAGCCGGAGCTTCTACTTGTAGTATTCGCAATACTTGGCCGTTGTTCCACCAGGCTAACCCACCAAGGCGCAAAATTGTAGTGGAGGAGAAAGTGGATGAGGTAGTGGAGTGGATGGCACGCTCATCTCAGTCTCAGCCGGATGATCTGTTGTCATCTGCTGATACAGTATCCATATGTATCCAGGGGTCAGACTCAGAGCGTTCCTCCTGCTCCACCATTCCTCTCCAGCAAAGCCCGTCATTTTTGTATGCAATTTGTATGCTTATGTGTACGTCTTCAAAGAAGTTGCGTACCTTTTAAAACTGAACGTTCATTATTAGTGCGCGAATGTTCGCAAAACGCCACATAATAACGTATGATTTGTACACAGATTCGTCGAATAGATTCATAGAATATGCGAATCTTATGAAAAGTTCGACGAATGTTCGGCGAATAACATTTTGAATGATTCGCTCATCTCTAAATGCAACCAATACTCAATCTTCTCTATGTAGCTGTCATTTACTAGGACCATCTTCTAGACGTGGCCAAATACAGGTAAGTAACATGTCACCAATTATTTTTGAAAATTGATCCTAGATACACGTTATGCAGGAACATGTAAATCCAGTTCTTCCAGTTCTCAATAGTTCTGGATCCTGTCCTGGGTTCATCACAATGGGAAAGACATATGTAAGCAGAAAACAGGGACTGTACAGTATGCAGTCAAGACAAAAACAAAGTCCACCCTCTTGGTTTTACGTATCAAGGCATAATAAATAACACCTGATCCGTAGAAGGCCTTGAGGAACGTAAATACAACCTCAGTTGAACAATAACACACAAACAAACTAGGCCAAAATTCAGACGTTGTGTGTGAAAAATAAAGTACACCCTTACTACTTCCGTAGGAATTAAGAGGGTAAGTAGCAGCTCTTGATTAATTGATCATCAGCAAATATGATTATCTCTATAAAAGCAGGCGTTTTGGCAGTTTGCTGGTCTGGAACATTCAGTACATGATGCCCAAGAGGAAAGACATCAGCAATGATCTTAGAGAAGCAATTGTTGTTTCCTATCAATCTGGGAAGGGTTATGAGGTTATTTCCACACAATTTGAAGCCCATCATTCCTACATTGAGAAAAATTATTTACAAGTGGAAAACATTCAAGTCACCTGACAATCTTCTCAGGAGTGGACAGCCCAGCAAATCCACCCCAGGGTCAGATGGTGCAATACTCAAGAGCTACATCTAAGACTTGATAGATGTCAGTTAGTATGTTTAAGGGGTTATAACTCCTCAGACATTGGTGACATATCACTAGGGTATGCCACCAATTTCAGATAGGTGCAGGTCCCACCTCTGGGACCCCCACCTATCTCTAGAACAGGGCCGTCAAAGTGAACAAGAGTGCTCCACGTCTATGCAGCGTGCTCTCCATTCACGTCTATGGGAATTCCAAAAATAGGCAAGTGAGTGTGCTCGGCGATTTTCGGAAGTCCTATAGACGTAAATGGAGAGTGCACCGTGTAAGCACTTCTGAGACAACATGCAGTGTAATGAACAGGAAGCATGGAGTGCCGCCTCCTCTTCAAACAGCTGATCGGTGGGGGTGTCGGTCTGATATTGATGATCTATCCTGACCATGGGTCAGCAGTATATATGGCAGGACAACCCCTTTAACTTTGCAAAGTTACATCTGAACAAACCACAAGACTTCTGGAACAATATTCCTTAAAGGGGTTGTCTAAGTTATTTTTTTGTCCTTTGTATGTTACTAGGCAAATGTAATGCTTTTTCAATGCACTTACTTTAACTTCAGTGGCCCCTTTCTCAGATTTCACTGAGGGTCGCATGACCTGTGATGTCAGCTTCTCTCCCTGCTCTGCTGATGTTTCGTGCACAAGCCTCAGAGATCAGATAAGAGTCTGTACACGATACGTCACTGTGCTGGCCACACCCCTCTGCACTGCCAGCTGCTGCTCTCTCCCTGGATTCTTTTAGATAAGATTTTAACCCCTTCAGCCAGCACAGACAGTCAGGGCTGAAAGTTGCAGGCAGTGAGGAGTCAAATGCTGGGCACAGGAGCTGACAGACTAGAGAAGATCTGAGTAGAGTATTGCACAAGAACAGGTAGGGGGAAGATCCTGTGTGTATGAGCAGTGTTATTGTACAGCTGGGATTTATAGTCCTACACATATAACATGCTGCTGAGTATCCCAGCAGGCAGACATGTCACTCAGGTCAGCCCTCGTATTCACTCCCTTTGCAGAGCAGGGGGAGGGGCAGAGATTGTTGTTATTATAGGTAAACAAAGGCCAGAAGAGAACCAGGGAAATCAGGAAATATATTTTTTTTCCTAAAACTTGCTTAACTTAGCTATATATTGCTGCCCATCTGATTTACAGTGCTGTATTTGTTTTTTTCATAACTCGGACAACCCCTTTAAGCATGGTGGTAGAGGGTTGATGATCTGGGCTTGTTTTATAGCCACAAGACCTGGGTACCTTGCCGTTTTAGAGTCGAACATGAACGTCTCTGTATACTAGAATCAAAAGTGAGTCCATGTGTCCAACAGCTAAAGCTTGGCCAAAACTGGGCCATGCAACAGGACAATGATCCCAAACACACCAGCAAACCTCAAGGTGTTGCAATGGTCCAGACAAAGTCCAGACCTCAAGTTATTGCTTCCAAAGGTGGTTCTACAAGCTATTGACTCATGGGGTGGACTTCTTTCACATATGACATTTCCATTTTGGCTTCAGGTTTGTTAAATACATGACATGGTAGAATGTGTGGTGTGCTGTTATTCATCTGAGGTGGTATCTACCTAATTTTAAGACCTTCTAGTATGATTTTTTCATTATGTCATCTAAAACCATAAAACTCCTAGTGGGTGTACAGCACTTTGTTTTTTTCATGACTGTAGATGGCTGGATGGAAACTAGGCAAATGCCATCACATACATTTTTCCTTGTGCACCTTCAAGCTTATGGGCACCAATGCAAAAACTGTAGCAGGTCCCTACCATGTGCCATTTGTGATACTGGTGCCTTCTTATGCTGAGGAGCCTATGGGCCACGTTAGGCACTAGGGCCGGCGTGCAACTGCTAGATGTACTCCCCTTATAGTCACACCTCTGGGTGTGGGTATGGATGGGTAACTGAGTGATAGTTAGCTAAATATCAGGAAATATGCAGATCATACAGTCTCCAAAAATAGGATGGAACCAGGAAGACTTTTCAACTAGATTTGTAGACTGGAATGCCAAGGGTTGGATGGCCACTACTTGCGAGTGGTATATAGAGTATACGAGCTCCACAGTCTGTATGTCTATATATAGGGGCGTAACCACCATAGCGGCAGACCATGTGACTGCTATGGGGCCCAGGGTAAGAGGGGGCCCAGTCTTGGTTGAGATCATCTCCTCTTCTACTGGAGGTGAAAACCTGGTCAGGACTCTACCCTCTAAAGGAGCAAGGGTCATTGAAAAGGGTTTAGGCAGAAACCCTTCTGTACTGTGTGTCCTGATTTGATCCTTGCTATGGGGCCCTTACTTCTTAATGTACGCCACTGTCTATATACCACTTGACTGTGGATAATAAGCGTGCATGGTACAGCACCCAGGAGGAATTGTTGAATTTTTGCAAAACTCGTCATGAACTTATGTCTCATGCAGAAATGTAAATTATAATAGGAGTTGCCTGATTAGACAATGGGTCTTGCCACTAGAAGGAGTAAAAGTGCTTCCCCTGCTACTCTATAAAAAAGCTCTCAGAGGCTACTTTTGGTTAGTTTTCCAACAAGCACGAGCAGTTCCCACAGTTTTGCTGTCCACCATCCAGACACAAGACGCTCCTTCATTACCCACTCCATGTCTATGCCCTGACTATTTCCAGGCACTTAGCAGAAGGGAATTTGGTGTTGTGGTGCCCATTATGTGTCCTGTCATTGACAATCAGTCACCTTCTCCTTTGTCTGCAGTGGTGTCGTGAACGAGAAACCTGAACTGCTATGGAGTGAATCCAGAGATGAATCTAGGATCTGTCTGCTTCGAGTATGGTGGAGGCCTGGTGGTGAGCGCTTCAATCCTGCCTTTGCTGTGGAGTAATACACTGTCCCAACTGCTGGTGTGATGATCTGTGGCGCCATCAGATATGACATTAGGTCACCCCTAGTAGTGATATGAGGAACATTAACAGCTCACCGATATGCACAGGACATCCTGCCGCCACGTGTGTCCATCTCATGGCAGGGCTTCCATTTTTCAGCAGGACAATGCTCGCCCATGCACAGTAAAGGTTTCCCAGGAATGTCTGCAGCAGATTACATCACTTCCTTAGCCAACATTAACATACCATATTAAAATTCCTAAAATACGGACTATTTTCGGTAGCATTGCTGAGACCAGTGTAATAATAATACTGGGTTTTACCACATAGGACAGAAGGATCTGGGGTTTATTTCCATTCTGTGCTCTTTTCTAGACCCTCAGCCACTTTTTGGTAAAAAAATTCAGTTCCTCTACAGGTTATAAATTCACCACTCATTGTCAAAGTGGATCAACCAGGGTTGGTCCACCTCTCTCCATTAACACATAGCAGCCTCTATATACAGTACATACACCACTGGTTGGTTTCTGAGAAGACAATGGATTCTTTTATGGACATTCAGACTTTAGATTTCCCAACAACTAAATCATTTTTTGAATATTTTAATAGGAAAATGGATGGATTATGAATGTCATGGTAGGTGGTAGTGAAGAGTACAGAGAGAGGACACCTGCTGACATTGGTGGTTCAGGATATGATCATCTAAGGTCTTTGGTCGGCTATAGTAACGAGGGAAAGGCGTCCAAAAACATTCCAATCTGGGAGAACAGGTTGGACAAGAAGACAAAAGAGAAGCCATTAGGTATGGAAAGGTCATGGATGGCTGCACTATATGAAGTGGTTAACTGCAGTTTGCTGCCCTAGTCCTTCATCTACATAGTCAGGTCATAGCAGAATAGCTTGTTGGCCACTCCTCAGAAGACAAAACTTGAGGAACTTGCACCACCAACCAGTAGCTTGAGGCTGTAATACTTCCAGGAGACGTCCACTACTTCCAGAAGGTAAGGAGTGTTCACTACAAGAACATTAAATACGTCTCCACCAGTGGGTACTACGATGCATCTTTGCAATATTTTTAACCTTTGGGATCTTCCATGAAAATTGGCTGTCCCTTATAATCCATAGATCCTATGAATATTAATTGAACAGAGGCCCACACATATATGACCCATTACAAGGTGGGGGAAACAATTTTCTGTGGTGACATTAATCTGCCACCCCTTACTGCCCTAGACCACCAGGGATGCTTACATAGACCAATATGGATGCTTACATTAACCCTTTTATTCCCTTAGATCATCATGAATAGTTACATTAACCTTTTTATTCCATTGTTTGCTAACCTTAACTCTTTTTCTCTCTAATACCACTAAGGAATAGGATGCTTATATTAACCCCCTTTTCTCCTCTAGACCACCAGGAAGCCAATATTCAGACCACAAAGAAAATTAGTGTCCTAAACCTCTTGGACCATTTCTTATTAAAGAGGTTGTCAACTTTTTTACTATTGATGACCTATCCTCAGAATATCAGATCATTGGGGAACCGACACCCAGCACCCCTGTTGTCCAGCTGTTTGAAGAGAAGGCAGCTCTCATATGAGCACCACCTTCTCTGCTGTTTACCTGATCTGCACAGCAATTGCAATGGTGACAGGTGTAATTACAAGTATGGCTTCCCCATACACTTCCATTGGAAGGCTCCATCTGTTCAAGTGAATAGGACGGAGCCGCTCCGTAGAAGTGAATGGGGACGCCATACTTGTAATCACACCTGCTCACCATTGCAATTGCTGCAGGCGAGCTTGTAAACAGAGCAGAGAAAGCGGCACTCGTATGAGCTCTGCCTTCTCTTCAAACAGCTGATCGGCGGGGGTCTGTCTCCTGGCACACCCGCCGATCAGGTATTGATGACCTATCCTGATGAGAGGTCATCAATAGTAAAAAGCGGACAACCATTTAACCCTTTCACTGCCAAGGGATATCAGATCATAGCCAAATTCCCAAATTTGCATTTTTTTTTAATCTGTTTGGCTTTTATTGGTAGTAAAGTTGTTAACCATACGCCCAGCGCCACTTAGCTAAAGGGTATTGGGTGGTGGCAGCTTGTAGGCACACCACGAGATATTTTAATTTTGAAATTTATAAACCATATATTGTTCTTCTTACCAGATCTAATGATGTTCTGCTACAAACTTTAATATCATTTGGAATTGGTAAGAAAGCGAGTGACGGAGCGCAGGTAACCGGTGATATAAAACAGTGAACCTTGTGTGATCTGGCGCAGACTCAGGTGGCACGTCCAGGCTCAGTGACGTCTCCTCCTACAGTGACTTGTCACACAGGCGGGGGATAGGTGTGAAGGGGAGGGGGGGGGCGCTCATTTGCCTAATAATAGCTTGTAAATACAGGCAGGGCTCAGGTAGGCTCAGTCCTCAGATCCACACTCACCTGGAAGCAAAGAAAAAAAAACTCAAGAAACAAACCAATTAATGATTGGCAAACAGACAGAAATACAGATACAATAGGCCAATGTTTAACCAAGGCAAGGACATTGCTGGCTGCTGCTGCTGAAGAAGTAGGAACAATACTGAGGAAATACAATATAACACCCGGGGACTGGAGGAGGGAGACCAAACTTGGACTGTGACTTGATGGTTGCTTGAAGTTCCTTAAGGTAAACTGCTTTCCCATTGAGATTACCACTGGCGTCTTGTGTGCTAAGACTCTATGCACCTATGTAGTTGTGGAACTAACAGTCCCAGCATAACTTGTAACTATGGGGCTTGCTGGGACTTGTGGTTATAAAAAAGTGGAATTTGCTTTCATTCAGGTAGATGCTACATACTGCGTTCATACTAGAGTTATTGTAAAGCGTGTGCAGATTTCTAATGTGTTTTCCACAGCGGGGGCTCCTAAAGGAGGCAAGGGGGGTAGACAAAAAACAGGGATGCTGAAAGGTGGCACATGGGACTGATCTGGGCACATGCAACAAGGAAACTGAAAGGTGGCACCTGGGATGCTAGAAGAAGCACCTGGACCAGATACGTTAAAGACAGCACCTGAGGAAGACATTAATCTTGGCACCTGCGACAAGGATTTTGAAAGGGACCATCTCGGGAAGGGAGACTAAAGGAAAGGGCAGGGGTGGATTGGCCCTAAGACCTTACAGGGAAATTTCCTGGTGGGCCGATACCCAGGGGGCTGCCTGAGCCCTCCTTGCGACCACCAGTGGAAGTTTTTGGGGATGTATTTTGTGATGGACTGTGGTATTTGGCTCTGTTGGGGCGGTATAATGCGCCACAATATGGTATTGCTGGTTCTGCCTTCCATCAGTTTGGACCCGACTACAAAACGGGGCCAGGTTTAGTATTTTGTCCAGGGTCACTTTAAGTTCCCAGTCCGCCGCTGTTAAAGGGGCACCTGGGGCAGAAATTAAACTGAGAACTGAGGGCAAGGGTGATGAAACGCAGTACCTGGGGTAAATACTAATCTGGGCACCTGTGGCAAGAGCATTCAAAGTGGACACCTGGGGCAGGGACCCTAAATGGAGGACCGGGGTCCAGCATTAAACTGGGCATGTGGGCAGGGATGCTGAAATGGGGCCGTTGAAAGAGACAACCCTGACGGAGACATTAAGGCTGGGTTCACACATAACTGATTTGCCATTTTTGTGCAGTAATTTCAGAATTATCATACACATGCTGCTTTAAAAAAATGCAGCAGAAAAGTTGCCATATTGCAGATTTGAGATCTGCACCATGTCAATTTATACTGCGGATTTCATTGCAGATTTCACCCTTCTCAATGCAAAGAATGACCCTGCGTCTAATCGGCAGCTTTTCTACCATAAAATCCGCAGTGTGCGCTGCGTTATTTTCTGTCGCAGATCAGTAGCAGAAATGCTGCAGATTTTCAGTCTCATCAGTCACATGTGAACCCAGCCTAAGAGTACATTCACACGCGGCGCGCAAATTGCGGATGCGCAAAACATGGGTACCGGCCGTGTGCATTCCGCATTTTACGGAACACACATGGGCAGCCCTATGATAGAAATGTCTATTCTTGTCCGCAATTGCAGGGACCGTGACTGTGAACAGCTTACAATCTATCAACTGTTTTAGATATATATGTTTTTATATATTTTTATTTAGACTACTTTCACACTAATGTTAATATTTTCCGGTATTGAGATTCGTCATAGGGGCTCAAAACCAGAAAAAAACACTTCCATTTTGTCCCAATTCTTTGTCAAAGAGGGCAAAACGTAACTGAACAGAACGGAGGCTCCAAAATGTATTCCGTTCTGTTCTCATACCGGAGAGGAGCAGCATGCTGCGGTTTGCTTTCCGTCCTGGGATGCGGAGCAAGACGGATCCGTCATGACCCACAATGCAAGTCAATGGGACGGACCTGTTTTCTCTGACACAATCTGACACAATAGAAAACAGATCCGTCCCCCATTGAATTTCCGTGGAGTTAATGATGGATCCATCTTGGCGATGTTACAGATAATACAACCGGATCCGTTTATAACGGATGCAGATGGTTGTATTATCAGTAATGGAAGCGTTTTTGCTGATCCAGCAAAAAATTCTAGTGTGAAAGTAGCCTTAGATATTATGTTTTAATAAATTGTCTATAGATATCCCCTTTTGTGAGCCGGCCATTTGTATAAATAGGGCATGTTCTATCTTTTTTGTGCGCCTGCGGAATGGAACTACAGATGCGGACAGCACACGGCGTCATTGAAATTAATGGGTCCGCACTCGTTCCGCAAAATTGTGGAACAGATGCGGACCTAGGAATACTGTTGTGTGAATGGACCCTAAAAGTGGCATCTCTGAGACAGACACTAAAATGGGCTCCTGGGGCAAGGATGCTGAAAGGTGGAACCTTGGGTCATGTATTGATCTCCGAATCCGCTGCAAAACCAATTGAAAAGGGGGCACTTGGGGGAGGCAGCGAAATGAGGTATCTGGAAAATCTGTCGCTATTTACAGAACAATGTAGAGGAAAAATCTGCTGTGGATTTTCAGATTTACAGCCTGCCTGGAGAGTCACAGATTTCCACCATGGATTTCATAATTTCTGGAAAATCTGTGGTGGAAAAATGCTTCTGAAAGTATCCTAAGAAGGTTTCTAAAAACAAAAAAAAAAATGGCCATTTTGTGCGGTTGTTTATAGCCATATGTAAGTGAGCAAGTGTACAGTATGTGTCCGATGGCCTGTGTATGATCCCTCACACTGTATACAATGTGTCGGTTACCAGGCAGAGTATATACAAGGCGGCAAACTTTCTATCTTTGGGCTCTGTTCAGGGATGTAAAGTGCAGCTCAACTTACTAAGAAATGGACACTTAGTTTCAGAATAATTAGTATTTTATTTATTTTATTAAAATAATTAACAATAAGGAATTGAAACTATGTAACTTTGTGTTTATTGTTATGTAAACAGAAGCGTTCTATTTCTAAACAAGAATGAACCGAAAGCTGCTCCTTGGGAAATTGTCTTGTTTAATTATTTTAAATTATTTTTAATGAGACGTGTAGAGAGACGGCGCACGAAGTGTGTGACAAGACTTGGAAATTGCTTTACATTCTAATCAGATGTAGATTTTTTTGGGGGGGGCTCCCATGGTATAAAAACTATAATATTGAAAGGGGCAAAAGTCTGTGCTGCATTAGGCTACTTTCACACTAGTGATTTTGCAGGGTTCAGCAAAAAAGCTTCCGTTACTGATAATACAACTGCCTGCACCCATTATGAACAGATCCTGTTGTATTATCTTTAACATAGCCAAGACAATCCATCATTAACTCCACTGAAAGTCAATGGGGGATGGATCAGTTTTTTATTGTGTCAGAGAAAACGAATCCGTCCCATTGACTTGCATTGTGGGTCATGACGAAATCTGTCTTGCTCCGCATCCCGGGACGGAAAGCATACCGCACTATGCTGCTCTCCGGTATGAGAACGGAACAGAATACATTTTGGAGCACTCCGTTCTGTTCAGTTACGTTTTATCGCCAATGACAATGAATGGGGACAAAACGGAAGCGTATTTTTTCCAGTATTGAGACCCCATGACGAATCTCAATACCGGAAATTAGAAACACTAGTATGAAGGTAACCTAATTCACATATGTAGTAATTATAAAGTCTTGCTAATGCTCTGTCCATCCTGCAGGGGAATACACTGTATATACCGGGTCCTTAGCCATCCAAATACGAAACTAGAATGCACACGGACGCTATCCGTATTTTTTGCGCATCTGTTTTTTGCGGAACAGAACAGCCGGCCCCTAATAGAACAGTCCTATCCTTCTCCATAATGCGGACAATAATAGGACATGTTCTATTCTTTGGGGGAACGGACATACGGACGTATGGAAACGGAATGCACGCAGAGTAACTTCAGTTTTTTTTGCGGACCCATTGAAATAAATGGTTCCGCATATGGCCCGAATAAAAACCCAGACCGGACATGGAAAGAAAATATGTCCAGGTGCTTGATTTCTAAGACATTGAATTTCCCTTAAAGGGATGGTCCAGTATTAGAAAAGTATAACTGCTTTCTTCCAAAAACAGCACCAGGATTGTCCACAGGTTGATTGCAGACCAACCCTATTCACTGCCATGGAGATGAGCTGCAATACCATACACAAACCTATGGACAGGAAGAAAGCAGCCATGTTATTATCATTGTAGACAATCCCTTTAAGGGGCCCATACAACTTTAATAGCTGTCATTAGACTTCCCCATAAACATGCTCAAATTAGCATATATGTGTTTTCAGTGGGGGGAGAGGAGAAAGCCGCCGCTCGATTCTTCCCTTCCCCCACTTCATTTGATGGGACAGAGTTTTGAGCTCCCCAAAACTGCTGAAAATGTCAGGTTTTAATGGCAACAGCTATTGAATGTGAATGGACGCCAGAGGGAAGAGATCTCATCATGAGCTTTGACTGGACTCAGACTGGCCCCAGCCTAATATTCTTGATTTTTGGGTAAATGCCTGATGAGATCCTCTCTCCTTTAGATGTTCTATAGTTTCTTATTGAGCAGTTAGAGATCCTAATCCCAAGAAGAGATCAATCAATTCTATACAATTTATAAAAACTCTTTATCTACAAAACACGGAAACCATTAAACACCAAAGTTCCCAGCTAAACATTTCTGTCCTTAGAGCGATATTTTCTTCTCCTTGTGCCTTTCCTCCTATGGAGCGTCCCGGGTCCTAAATCTTCACCTAATGATCCGCACTGGAGGCCAAAGTCTTCAGCCATTGATTTCTGCGGAGACGGACTCTAATGTAGAATCTAATACAAATCCAGGAGCCGCTCCCTCCTCAGACGCCTCTTCAGGCTCCATCAGCTTCTTCTCAGAAAATTAGAATAGAAATAATCTGTTCAGGGGAAACGTGTGAGATTTATGTATAAAGAGAAGGATGTGAGAGCGATGGATGATCCACCCAGAGTCTACATAACCCATAATTATCAATATCTATCTATCTATCTATCTATCTATCTATTTATCTATCTCATATATATCTATCTCATATCTATCTATCTGTCTATCTGTCTATCTATCTATCTATCTATCTATCTATCTCATATCTATCTATCTGTCTATCTATCTATCTCATATCTATCTATCTATCTATCTATCTATCTATCTATCTCATATCTATCTATCTATCTCATTATTTATCTATCTATCTATCTCATATCTATCTATCTATCTATCTATCTCATTATTTATCTATCTATCTATCTCATATCTATCTATCTATCTATCTATCTATCTATCTATCTATCTATCTATCTCATATCTATCTATCTACAAAAATCAAGCAGCACTCTCAAAAAAGTAAAAGGCAAATCAAAATTTATTTACCCATGTGGGACGTGCAACGTTTCGGCTCGACTGAGCCTTTCTCAAGGCTTGAGAAAGGCTCTGCCTGATTTTTTATTTTTGTTATTGGATCGCTGTCAGGTCACTGGGCTTGCACCTCAGTTGTACTGTGCGGTGTTGCCGATATCTTTTTTCTTTTTTATCTATCTATCTATCTATCTATCTATCTATCTATCTATCTCATATCTATCTATTATCTATTTATCTATCTATCTGAAAATCTCATATCTATCTATCTATCTATCTATCTAATATCTATCTCTCTCATATCTATCTATCTATCTATCTATCTATCTATCTATCTAAATAAATCCACAGAAAATGGACTTGACAAATGCCTCATTGAGTTTGGGCTGAAACGTTGCCAAGGGCAATAAAAGGGTCTTCACCTATTCACCTTAAGTTGGAGTGCTGCCTTATTTTCTGTGGATTTATCTAAAGTGGATTAATTTACCAAGTTTCCTGAGGATTTTCACCCATTTCTTTTTTTCTATCTATCTATCTATCTATCTATCTATCTATCTATCTATCTATCTAATATCTATTATCTATCTATCTATCTATCTATCTATCTATCTATCTATCTATCTATCTATCTATCTATCTATCTCATATCTATCTATTATCTATCTATCTATCTATCTATCTATCTCATATCTATCTATCTATCTATCTATCTGTCTCATATCTATCTATCTATCTATCTATCTATCTATCTATCTATCTATCTATCGATCTCCTATGTATCTACATCACTAATGAATCTATGATCTGCTGTTGATGTGAAAATTGTTATTAAGAAACTCAATTGTTTCATAATGAAAACATCGGCTCCTGGTGTAAGATCTCTGCTTGCTGTTTACATCCTGAGACTGAAAACCTGTACAGGCCTAATACTATTCACAGCTGAGGGTTTGTACCATATGTATCCAATCTAGAGCAGGTGGCATTATGGCATTCTGTTGACAGGACTTTTTTTTCCGTCATGTATAATGGAACCAAACTAAATCGTTATATATGTCTCCATAGATATGTATTAGGACGGATCAAAATGGAATGACTATTAAAGGTTTCTGTTTTGCATTCCATTCCATTATATTCCGTTATAACGGAACCTATAACGTAATGCCATAAGGCCAATGTGAACCTGCCTTTACATAGACAATCCTCTGTGAGGTGAACCGCCTGACTCCAGATCTATACTTTATATCAGTGCAGGAATAGTGCAGTGCCATAGACCTTACAGGGAAATTTCCTGGTGGGCCGATGCTCGGGGGGCATCTGGGCCCACCTAATTGCCAGCAAGTGGAAGTTTTTGGGGATGTATTTTGTGCTGCTGGCAGTATTTTGTGATGGACTGTGGTATTTGGCTCTGCTGGGGCGGTATAATGTGCCACAATAAGATATTACTGGCCCTGCCTTCCATCAATTTGGACCCGACTACAAAATGAGGCCACTTTTAGTATTTTTTCCAGGGCCACTTTAAGTTCCCAGTCCGCCCTTGATCAGCTGTGAGAAGTCTTTGGTGTATATGTGTTTTTAGATATTTTCTAATGAGTCCTATAGGGTCAGTTGCTGCTACAGGAAAGATTTTTTTTATGTGGGCAGAAAAAATGTCAGATTCTAACAAGAAACCTGAGTCAGTGATCGGCAAATACGGTATAATGACTTGTATTATCTCACTTTAGTCAGATCCTCTTATCGCAGGGAGGGATATGTGACTTCTACAGTATAAAGGGGTGTAATGCCAACCCACTGAATAAAAGGGATTGTCCGAGATTTTCATATTGCTGGCCTGTCCTCAGCTTGGTCGGGGTCTGACTCCTCTGCTCTGGTGAGCGTTTCCTTTGTCAGTCACATGACCTAGACGCAGCTCAGCCCCATTCAAGTGAATGGGCCTGGGCTGCAATACCAAGCACGGCCACTATACTATGTACGGCGCTGTGCTTGGTGAGCTGCAAGGAGGCGACAGATCTCCACAAAGTGCCACAGTCTGATTGGTGGGAATGCCACGTGTGAGACCCCCACAAATCTGATATTGATGACTCATCCTCTGGAGGTTATCAATATCTGATTGGTCAGGGTCTGACTCCTCTGCTCTGGTGAGCGCTGCAGCCTCTTTCTTTGTCAATGACGTCATGTTGATTGGTCACATGACCTAGGCGCCAAGGTTGCCAATCAGAGTTTTTCTTTTTTCTGGACAAATTGTCCAAAAATCAGACAGCCAACATTTTTTACAGACAAATTGGAAAACCATGATGAATGACAATTATACTGACACATCTTTTTTTTTCACGGACACAGGAAAAAAGGTTGCCTACTTTTACGGACTGTCCAGAGATTTCTGAACAGTTGGCAACCCTGTTATGCCTCATGCAAAGGACCATATGTATTTTGCGGTCCGCAAAAAACAGATCCGCCAAAAATACAGATGAGGTCCGTGTGCATTTCGTATTTTGCGGAACGGAACAGCTGTCCCCTAATAGAGCAGTTCTATCCTTGTCCGTAATGCGGGCAATAATAGGACATGTTCTATTTTTTTGCAGAACAGAAATACAGACATACGGAAACAGAATGCTCACGGATTAACTTGAGTTTTTTTTTGCAGACCCATTGAAATGAATAGTTCCGCATACGGTCCGCAAAAAAAAGGAAAGGACACGGAAAGAAAATATCTTTGTGTGCATGAGCCCGTAGGCACATCTCAGCCCCCTACAAGTGAATGGGCCTTGGCTGCAATACCAAGCACAGCCACTATACAATGGATGGCGCTGTGCTTGGATCTACCCAAAGTTCTACAGTCTCTTCATACAGCCGCGCGTCGGACCCCCACAAATATGATATTGATGACCTATCCTGAGGATAGGTCATCAATATTAAACACCTGGAAAACCCCTTTTGTCTAATTGAAAGGTTCCTTTAAAGGTGTAGTGCTCCCTATATGAGAAACACGGAAGCTGAGCGAGTGGAGCCACCTCTGCAACCAATCTTTCCAACGCTGTTTCTGAAGGGTGGGCAGAAGATCCTTCAATCCCTATAGGAGGTAGAAAAGCGCTTGAGATAGGCCATAAAGGCTGTATATGGCAGTGCCCCTTCCTGTAGTATTAGTATCACTGGGCTGTAATTTCCCAGGAATGCTGTGTCGGGAACAAGTCATTGACAAGGCAATAAACCTCTGGGTAAACATTAGTGCAGAGCTGTAAATTACATTGGGACATGGATCCAAAGGGTCAATTACATAGAGTGCGGATCTACCAGAGGTGACAGTCTGCAGAGGTGGTGAAATATTCCCGTCCTTCACCCTTCATCCTGCATTACATGGCCGCTAACAGTCACAGGAAAATTGAAATTCAACTTAAAGAGGTTGGCCCATTGGAGACATTGATGGCATATTGCTAGGCTCCTATCAGATAGGAGCTGGTCCCAGAGGTAGGACCTACTGCTATCTAGAGAATGGGTCCACCAAAGTAAAGGAGAGCACATTGCACATACACGCCGTGCTCTCCATGCATTGCTATGGAAGTTCCAAAAATAGTCCTGAAGTCCCATGGACAGCACACTGCACAAGCACAGCCACCTCTTCATTCACCACTATGGTACTGCCAGAAATTGCGGAGTCGGTGCAGTGAGCGGAGGGTGGTCGCTCATGCGCAGCTGCTCTCTGTTCACTTCAGGGGTCCCTTCCCAGACATAGGAACTGGTTCTATCGTAACGATATGCCCCTTTAACCATTTTTGAAAGGTCACATGACATTTTTACCCATTGTTCCCTTGTGAACAATATTTTCACAATGTCCATGTGTTACATGGACAGTCTCTTTAATTTGAATCGTAATTTGAATTGTAATACTACATTTCCTCCCCTAGGGTGTAAAGAGGAGCCGGCGGCGTGCTCCCTCCTTGCATCGTGGCTGGCATCCTCATCTCCCTGGCAACAAGGGGGCAGGGTGGACTCGGTGGCGCACGCTTCCTCAGCGCGGCCGGCGTCCTCCATCCCCTAGGCAATGAGCAAGGGGGGATGTGAGCGCCGACGTAGACGAGTCGGCGCTCAGCTGTGTAATTTCTCCTGACAAGGGTCACGTGACGCTGGCCACATCATGTGACCCACCAGCCTGGCCTATGTTGTCTGTCTTAGTTTGTCGTTTTCTCCCCTCCCTGTAAGGCCCTGCACTTACGTGAGCTAGGGACCACCGTCCATTTGCGCACCGTCTGTTAGGACGGACAGTGCAAGTAGGTAGGGATAGTGGTGTGGGTGGAGTTCAGGGCTGTACTATTCCCTTCCTGGTTCATGACATAGGGGGCACAATTGCATCCACTATATCAGTGTGACTATAGGCTGGGATATAGCCTGCCAGTTATGCCCCTCACCATAGTCACCCCTCTCAAATAGTTGGAAAATTTGAGAGGGGTCACATTACATAGATCCCAAAGAAAGATGAGGAGTACTGTTTCTTAAAGGGGTTTATGGCACTAGAATAACTCAGCTGTCCACATTAATAAACTGAACCACTTTTGCTTATAGGGTGTTTGAAGTGAAGGTTGGATGAGCTGCAATGGCAGATACCGCCTATAGTCACAAGTGGTGCTGGTTCTGCAAGAAGGCAGCCATGTTTTTCTATTTACATAAAGAGTCAGGAAGGCGGTTCACGTTTTTTGCATCTATGACCGGCACTTAATGTTTTTTGGAGGCAGTTATTCAGATGCCTCAATATTTTACTCTATTTTCTACACCGTTGTCTTCCTATGTGCCATGTGGACCTTTATGTCCTAAGGCTCCAGGGCGGAAGCGTGAGCTTTGCACATGTATAACCACTCCAATGAAAATTAGTTCCGCCAGAGGTAAGCTATAGATCCCGTAAGTCAATGTTCGACCAGTTAAACAGGCCTTGAGACGTAAGTTAGGATTATAACCAAGCCAGAACCTCATCAGTAGCTCTTGCAGGTGCCCTCCACTTACCATGTACCAAGTTGCTAGTCATTTCGAAAGTCATCTGACTGGCCTTCTCAATTACAATGACTTGTACAAGAAATCCCCTGCATTAAATACTGGTGCCTCATGCTTCAGCCAGTATAATCTGTTTGTCATAATGAACACAAGGTCAAGTACTTCATGGAGGTAAAGTGTTGAATGCACATTGCAATCCTGATGCTATTAGGTGCCTCAGGAGAGGTGTTAGAACGGCCTTGTAAGTGGTAGACAGAAAATGAGACCCTTGTATATGAGCATGAGAACCTGTGTCCTTCACATGTATCATAAGTGCCTTTGAACCACCTAAAGCACCAAGACTTGGGTGAGATTGCTACCTCTGCACTCCTATAGTCACATCCCTGTTTATAGCCATGGCCAGATGCATCATTTGAAGCTATGTAATAGGAGGAGGAACCCATTGAGACCCTCAGGCTACAGACCTTGGATACATCTCCAATCTCCGCATCCTACTACCGAACTACTGAAAGTACCTTCTATAATGAAAAACTTTATTTCCGAGTGAGATGAGGACAAAACAGACGAGCTATTACATAACATAAAACGCGGCGGTTTTACGGCTTCGCTTGGAAGGTCCCTGCTCGACCTCGCTTCTGATTTTCATGGGCCAATTATCTTTATTTGCTTTAATTATATAACACTTGTATGAAGAAAAGCCAAGTCAGAACATGAAAAGCAGGAGCAGAGATAAAAGCGAGTAAATGGAAGGTCGGAAGCAGCGGAACAGCCGGTGTACTTGGCTCCCGCTGTTTGTACAGGAAATCAAGTTGTTTGTATGCGCCGAGCGGCATATAACGGCGCGTCTGATAATAACCCTCATCAGATCTTCTGATTATTCATTATAACATAGAAGCTGTTGTTAAAAGTATCTTAAATTTGTTACATTTTTTCAAACTTTTGAAACTATTTTTTGTTTGCTTTTACTACTACTGGTAGAGATGAGTGAATCTATTTGTCAATTCGTTGATTCATATCGAATCTTGGAAATTTTCAGCTACAAAGCAAATCCGAATATTAGGTGATTGGCTCCGTTATGATTCGAAAATGGTCCTAAGGCTTTCTACGCATTCGCTACGTACTTATCCAATAAATTGTACGCTAATGCTACGTATAAGTTACTCTATAAGCTGCTGTGTACGAATTCAAGTAATTAGCGAACTTTTACTGTTAGTTTGTTATTCATGCGCAAAAGCCCGGGAAGAAAGTGGTCACCTGACCTAGTGGGCAGGGCTTGCTCTGATTGGCTCAGGCTCAGTAAGCCAGTGACGCATCAGTTGTGCTGCTGCTGGGACGAGTAGAAGCACTGTCTGTGAAGTTCTGAGACACTGAGACCTGTGTTGTTGAAATTGGGGTGTAATTGTTCAGGGAATCCATATTACACATCAGAGATACTGCAGGGCAAGTGCAGGGCCAGTAATTAATCAGGCAGGGAGAGAGACTGGGAGAGAGACAGGGAGAGTGACAGGGAGAGTGACAGGGAGAGTGACAGGGAGAGTGACAGGGAGAGAGACGGGGAGAGAGACAGGGAGAGAGATAGGGAGAGAGACAGGGAGAGTTACAGGGACAAAGACCAGCTGCAGGGCCACAGATTGAAGTGAAAAATGTCTGGAATGGATAAGCAAAAGAGGTCCAGTTCCAGCCAAAACTCGAGCTCTAAAAAAAAGTAGAAGGTGGCAAAGGGCAGCAGTGCCAAAGGACCTGTAGCCGGAGCTTCTACTTGTAGTATTCACAATACTTGGCCGGTCTTCCACCAGGCTAACCCACCAAGGCGCAAAATTGTAGTGGAGGAGAAAGTGGATGAGGTAGTGGAGTGGATGGCACACTCATCTCAGTCTCAGCCAGATGATCTGCTGTCATCTGCTGATACAGTATCCATATGTAGCCAGGGAATGCTGAGGATGCCATTTTAAAAAATTCGCTCTGCCTCTGAGGAATGCACGCCGCAGCCTATCGTCGTGCGTGCCTGCGTATTACGTAATCGTTAGACAGTAGTACGCTGAGGATTCGTATGCAATTTGTACTCTCATGCGTACGTGTTCAAAGAAGTTGCCTTTTAAAACTGAACGTTCGTTATTAGTGCGAATGTTCGCTAAACGCCACATAATAACGTATATTTTGTAGGCAGATTCAACGAATATATTCGTTGAATATACGAATCTTATGAAAAGTTCGATGAATGTTCAACGAATAAAATTTTGAATGATTCGCTCATCTCTAACTACTGGGTAAAATTGCCCCCGATAAAGAATGTTCTGAGTAATTGCACTGCGTTCCCATCAGTGTATTGGAAGTACAGAGGCAGCTCGTGTGCTGGTGTTTCTATGACACGTGAGCTGGCCATGGACATTAGAACGTCAATTTGCTTCTAATTTGAATAAAATTATTCGACCGCTTCCAGGAATGAACAAGGCAGTGAAAATGTCCAGTTCTTAAATTAGGAGATATGAGCTCTTTCCAGGTGATCTCTATGGTGCAGTCATTCTCCACGTCTGCAGATTGTAAACATTTTAAAGGGGTTCTCTAAGCTTTTTAGGACATCAGTCCTTTCTTCTGGCCTGTGTTCACGGAAGGCATGGAGTTAAAAACATAACTTACTAAAAAAATAGGTAAAAAGAAGGAAAGGAAACCAAAGGCTATATAGAGGAATAGGCTGGGAGCTATAACAGGTACAGCAGGGAGGGGACACTCTCTCTATATTGCCTAGCTACCCCTGGCCAGAGGCGGACTGGGAACTTAGTGGCCCTGGAAAAAATACTAAAAGTGGCCCTGTTTTGTGGTTGGGTCCAAATTGATGGAAGGCAGGGCCAGCAATACCATATTGTGGCACATTATACCGCCCCAACAGAGCCAAATACCACAGTCCATCAAATAATACTGCCAACACTGTACAAAATACATCCTCAAAAACTTCCACTGGCCGGCCGTGAGGAGGACCCATGGAGCCCCCTGGGCATTGGCCCACTGGGAAATTTCCCTGTAAGGTCTAAGGACAATCCGCCCTTGACCACAGGGAATCACTCTGATGGTGGGTAAACCCTGCAGCAGAACCTACCTCTGGATTGCCCTAACACACCCTACACTGGCCCAACGCGTTTCTCCCTGATGAGTTCATTAGGACCTATAGAGACAACAAACGTAAAAATACGCTGCACTGATGATCTTCACCAGACCAACCACCCTAAGACGAAGAAATAAGTTCCATAAAGATTTCTTCTGTCCAGTGGAAGAAAAACCAAGCCAGAACCTCATCTGTGGCCATTGCAGGTGCCCTCCACCTATCATGTGCAATCTCGCTAGGCATTTTGCTAGTCTTCTGACTGGCCTTCTCAATTACAATGACTTGTACAAGAAATCTCCCACATTACATACTGGTGCCCCATGCTTCAGTCAGTATAATCTGTTAATTATGCTGCTAATGCCACCATTTCCGCTGCACTCGCACAGGCTGCTGGCTCCTCCACCCGGGTCCTGACTGGATGTGCGTCTTTCTCTTCTGGTTCAGCTGCATTTACTATTGGTGCACAAAACCAGTCAGGACCCAAGTGGAAGAGCATGAGAGCAGTGGAGATCCTAGCACTGGTGGCAGGACGGAGGGGTAAGTACTTACTAAACTGTTTTCTGTCCACATGATAAAAGGATACATTTCCTAAAAAAAGAAGCCCAGAGAACCCCTTTAAATGTTCCCCACTTGCAGGCTTGGAGAGTGACTGCACCATAGAGATGACTTGGAAGCAGCTCTTACCTCCTAAAAAAAAGTACTGGATACTTTCCCCTTTATTCAAATTAGAAGCAAATTAATTTGTAAATAAACTGACGTAAATTACAGTCGGGATGTGGATACTTTCAAGGTGCACTGACGGGTTTGCAAACCAAATGTCTGCTTAAGTAGTGAAATTTGAAGGTCAGTTACATAGATGACGTTTTTTTTATATCGCTACTAATATCATATTGTGTAACTCTTCTCTTTCCTTTGATAGCTTCAAGGCATAATGCCAATCCCCGGGGTATATCAGAAAGTGGCAGAGGGGCAGCAGTCCCAAAGAAAAACTGGGAGCGTAGAGAACCCCAAAAAGTTCAAAGGACAAGACTTTAACAGCATACGGGACCTGTGCATCAGTAGAAAGCAGCTGTTTGAAGATGACACGTTCCCGGCCAACCTCTATTCCATCGGACAGAATTTACTATCTCAAGACAAACTGCTGAGCATCAAATGGAAAAGGCCAACCGTAAGTTACAGTCTTTAAAAATGCAAAATATGTGATTTATTATTATTATTATTATTATTGTTCCATAAATATGAAAATATGGATCTCACGTCGTTCTCAGATGGCTCCAAAACTAGTTATTTGTGCAACGAAGGATTAATGGGAGTCAGCATTTGCAGAAGTGAATGATGAAAAGATATTTAGGTGTCGTGTTTGCTCCCTAAAGCTCTTGTCTTGTTTCGAAATCCAATTTGCAAATAGTCTAAGGACTAGAAACTTTTGTGTCTTTAGTATTCCTTGAATTACTTAAAGGGCTTGTCCAGGATTATAATATTGATGGTGTAAACTCAGGATAAGCCATCAATATTGTCATGTCCCTCCACCGTCTCACTTCCCTGGGCGGGAACGGGTGCCCCTTTTCTTACCCTGCTGCAGTCACTGTTGTTAGTCCTGCCTCCCAGGGCCCTCCAGCAGTGAACCCACCTTCTGGAATCTCATGTGCAGACTTTTACTGGAGGCTGCAGTCTGCATTTGTGCACCCTCATCTTCTCTCCAGCTCTTAAAGGGCCAGCATGCGTGCACCCTAATTTTCCCCATCATATGGGTGGCCACCTCAGGGTACTTAAGGCACCTACTCCTAGAAGAGTGTGCCTGAGCAATAGGTTTACTAGCTTGCTAGCTTCTGTGAAGGTGCATTATTTCTGCCTGTCAGTCCATGTACTGAACACTACCTGTTTTCTGGATTTTGACTCCCTGCTGCCTGACCTGACTCCTGCCTGATTACCATATTGACCTTTTGCTGCCTGCCCTGACCTCAGACTGTTTAATGGATTCACATGTACTCTGCCTGCCCTACCCTTGGCCTAGTACTCACTACAAGCCTGTCCCTTTGGTTCTATGCACCGGAGTCTCTTGACCCTCATGATTCGGCAGCCAATCCCACAGAAACTACTTCAAGAGGTAGCAGCCTGGTGCTTTCCCTGCAGTGAAGTCCAGATCTCTTTTAGGGTTTACATTGTGAAAAATAAGGAACCGCCAGGATAAAGCCTTTAGGTTTAGCCCTAAGTCAAATCCGTTGGTTGGCACAGTGGTTCTACACCCACTGCAGAAACAAATACCATATCAGTGGGGGTCGTACACACCATAACCCTGCTGCTCAGCTGTTCAGGGGTGGGTGTGGTCCCAGAAGTAGGTGCCAGAACTACACAGCTCTGTCCATTGAGTAGTGGATGGAGGTGGTTACCACTCAATTGAATGGGAGCAGTGCTACAGTAACCAGCTCCATCCACCACACAATGGACAGAGCTGTCCACTGCTGGTACCTCCTGAGCAGCTGATTAGTGAGCATGCAGGGTGTCGGACTCCCACCAATCTGATATTCATGGCCTATCCTAAGGATAGGCCATGAATATCAAAATACTGGAAAGCCTGTTTAACGACCCATAAGAAAATGCGCTTCATGGGCATCTGTCTGGAAATATATATTTATCATGGTGCACCGGAGAGATCAGTTCCAGGAGTGGGACTGACTCAACTGCTAGGACTGGAGATAATTTGATCCCAGAAGTTTAAAGGGGTATTCTCATCTTAGACAATGGGGGCATATCGCTTGGATATGCTCCCATTGTCTTATAAGTGCGGGACCTGCACCTATATTGAGATCGGAATGGGGAGCGCTGCGCCTAGAGGACCCCAGGTTTCCCGGGGTCCGGCCACCACCAGACGCAGCTCCACCGCTGTTCCCATAGAAAGAATCGGAGCGCACCGCGCATGCGCAGCCAACACTACCATTCATTTCTATGTAGCCGAGCCAGCTCTCAGCTATTCTCACCAGCCCCATAGATATGAATGGAGGGTGGCTGCGCATGCACAGTGCGTCCTCCTTTACTTTGGGGGCTCCTTTCTCAATATAGGTGTGGGTCCCAGCGGTGGTACCAGCACCTATAAGACAATGGGGGCATATCCTAGCGAGTTTAAGATGAGAATAACCATTTAACCCCATCATCGTTCTCCTGATGCAAAAGCACAGCATCGATACCTTATCACGTCAATCCATGTCCTAACAAAGGTCACCCATCAATATATTCCTTTTACGTCATGTCGGAGGCATTGATCTATCAGTGTTTTTGGAATATGAGAAAAAACTGGAGAATTGAGAGGAAACCCACATAGATAGGTGGGTTACATACAAACTCCTTGCACTTGGCCAGAGTCGCCCCCAGGACTCTAATGATACAAGGCAGAGGTTCTGACCACTGAGAGCCACCAGGCCACCTGAAGCAAGACTTGAAGGGAATATCTTTGGTGTAATTTACGGCAAATTATAGCAAACATAAATCAGTGGTTGTTCTATGAAAAACCAGCTCACTGCCCTATAATAAAGATGATCCTGACCAGTAATACCAGTTACACATTTATGACCCAGTCCAGTAATACCAGTTATAAATTCCTCGCAATGACTTGAAGAGAGGGAGAAGAGGAGCTGAGCTGTCCCTGTCAAGGATGGATCCTGTATTATCTGCTGACCCTGCCCCCATGTACACAGCACAAAACAATCGGTCATGTTCCGAATGGATTTTGATGGAGAGTTCCTAAAGGATTTTCTTGTAAGAACTGTCCTAATGACATTACATGAAGACATCTCAGTAACTACAGAAGACAATGCAGATCCATCTCCTGACAGTGACAGATGAGAAGCACCACAACTGTTATAGTAGTCTTCAGTTTTATCTATTTTATTGTGTATGTTGGTTCATTAGCTTCTGATTATATAAAATAATTTTGGACCATACACATGACAACGCTCAGGGTCAGACCGCGGGTTCCTTGGGCCAACCAGAGGAAATTATTCTCAGGGCCCGACCCCATATCATCAAAAAATCTAATAGATTTTGATTCAAAGAATAAAACCCTGGTGGGAAGTGATTGGCTCCAAAGTTTTTTTTTTCCTGGACTTTTTGGGTCTAATATGGTATGAGTGCCTGGGCATACAGGAGGATCCTCTGGTAGGCCAGTGTGATTCCGGCAACTCTGATTGGGCACAAAACTGCAGAAATGGACTTCACCTATAGCAGTTGTCCTGACAGTGCCTCAGTACTTAGATACTTTCAGGACTTATGGTAGGAATTGCACATTGCATGTATCAATAATGGCAGAGCCGAAGGCCTAGGCTCAATCCTCCAGAATCCAAGCCAAGAGCATGGACTATGCAACAGCACAGCAAGAAACAGATCCCAAACACAGTATGAAAGTCCTGGGATCTAGAGATCCCAGAATACACAGAAAACACACTAGACTAGAACAAGAAACAATTGTAGAATACAGAACACAATGCTGAATATCTGGAAAGAAGTGCAGCTAGCAAACATCAGACAATCAGAATGGAGTAAGGTCTGGATATATAAAGGCTCAGCAATCAGCAACTCTACCCTAATCGAGCCAAAAACCTGAAAACCTATTGACTTCTATGGAAGAGTGTTGTGGCCATGCTCTGTGACCTTTGCAGAGGTCACTGTACAGGGAGGGTTAGTAGATAAACGGTGACATCACCTATAATGAAGGGTGACCCTGTGTCATCTGTATCTAGGTGTTATCTGTCATTGTAATCCTAATCATCATGATAATGGGCTGCCTGCTGATAAGTGATCTCTACAGAATTGGAACTATCAGACTATTACAAGGCTTAGAGTAAAAACTACAAGATTTCTGGATTTTTTTTTAAAAATGTACATAACCATATTAATAATTTTTAACAATCACCAAAAATTCTTAAAACAGAATCTAAATAATATGTAATTTTCTGGCAACACATTCCCTACGAGACTTACAGTTCCTTTTTGGTATTTAGTTACCTAAATAGGTAGTAGTATGCAATGTCTTAAAGGGGTTGTTTAGTTTATACAATTTCATACACCCCATTAGGGAATCTTAAGTTCTGCTCAGGATCCTCATCCCGTGGTCAGTTGATACAGGAAATATATATTAGAAAATTGTAGAAGAGAGTAAGGGTCCTGGACAGTATAGCGGTGTTGGAATATTGGAACTCCCATTGATCTCCTGTGATCTGTGAGGGAAGTTGGCAGCAAGTATTTAATCTCCCTGCAGCGCCACCACAGGAGAAAGGCTGTATTGCACAATACTCTTAGATATCAAGGGGCTGTTCATTTAGTTCATGAACCAGCGGGGTCATCCAGAGAGCGATAAGCTCCTTGTTTCTGCCCTGGATTATAGATAAGGGTCCTAGATGACCAACATATTAACGAAAGGCTTTCTACTGTATACCATGCATCCAAGTGACCCAAAAATATCACCCTCTATATAATCAGGTCTTTTCAAATGCGGAATTAACCTGTTGGCATAAAAAATGGATGAGACCGGAACACTCTAGAAGTTCTTTATTTGGACTAATCTGCTCTATGTTGACAAAAGGCTCGTTCTGGGATCTGATGTATGGCTTATCAAGAGTTGTATAATGAAAGGGCTAGGACTACATGCCAACACCAATCCACCACTAAAACCAATATGTATAATCTGGGTGTGCCCCCAGGGAACGAGCAAATATTCCCATGAAATGTATAGTGCAACAAATGTACATTACGTATAGTGCAACGAATGTACAGTATGTTGCCAACAGCGGCCACTAGAGGGGGAATGAGGTATTACATGCAGTTTTTTCAAGGTTTCCACTCTAGCTCGTACAGGGGGTCCTAGATGGGGAGCCACTCTTTATGGTGCCCATTTACCTTAATAGGATACAACAGCTATCTCTTTTACCAAAAATACTATAACCCCTAGGACTAGGGACTAGGTCATCTACTAATCCTGTATCTTTTCCAGGTGGACATTTTTTGCTTAAATTATTATGCCAATCACTTAGTTTTAACACATGTTAAAGAGATTGTCCAGAATTAGGAAAAAAAGACATGGTTGCTTTCTTTCCAAAAACAGAACCACCCCTGTCCACAGGTTGCGGTATGTTTTTCTAATCCTGGACAACCCCTTTAAGAAGATAACACAGGTCTTTGCGCCACAAAGCATTGATCATACATGTATAATCACCTAATGATGGAAATATTCATTTAATAAAATTATTATTTTTTAAGTTATTCATTTTCTTAAAGTAAATGCCGATCTTATATCGCCATGTTGTTTTGAGGTCCAAAATTCTGTGCTAATTCATGTCTTAATATATATTCACATGCAAATTTTCAAATCCCCTGCATAGACATAGATTTAAACAAAGATATTCTAACTACAGCCACCAGTAGAGGGAGCTCAGGAAATGTGTCAGTAATGAGATCTATGCATAAACAGTATCCATTAAACTGCTGAGCTCCCTCTGTAGAGATTTGGATTTCTGTATCAGAATTATGGAGCTCCGATCACTATAAAGAGATATTAAGAAATTAATCACTGCAGAATTTTTAACCTATTAAGATTAGAATAGAAAAAAAAATGGTGTTCACAGGTGGACATTCATCATCAGAAGGGGTCCTGGTAGTCAGCAGCTTATTATTAAGGGACCTTACTGACTAAAAGGGATTGTACAAATAAGTAACCAGTTTCAATGGGTGGAGTGAGGAGCCATGGGTTAGTCAGATTTGTTTTCCTACAGGTGTTTCTCTGTAGTCCGGAGTCCTGTAACATGATCTATTTGGTTATCATAGTACTGTACTATTATACTGCCCTCACAGTGAGCTATGTATAGCTAATACTCTGCACACACACAGGTTCTAAAGTTCAGCTGCTTTTATTTTTTTCTTGATCTCTTGCCACATACGTTCACAATTGTTAATGTATAGGATTAATTTGATAACCAGAACCCATGCTTCTGTGTGCCAGCTCCAGCTGCTCATGGACATACAGTATGGTGAAGGTGCGGTCCATTTATAAAAACCTCTATGTTGGCTTGGGGAGCAAATTATGGGGACATGTGATTTCACCCCTTGCATACAGTATTACTATTTGTCCCTTAGTACTCCCTCCATAGAAATCAAAGCTGACACTGTGGTCAAAACTGGACAATCTCTTTAAATGTCAATGAGAACAGTTGTCGTCAGATGCCAGATGCCTCCAGTGCCACTTATTTACCCTCGGGAATAATAAATCATATATAATAATAATAATAATAATAATATATCATTATAGTGTTTGTGATACAGAGTTTCGAATCTCTCACATAGTCATAGAGGTAAATTATAAAATTCTGTCTGTCTGCAGTCACCACTAGGGGGAGCCCACCTTACTGCACTTTATGTTGTTACTTAGTTCCATGCATAAACAGTATGCAGTAAGCTCCTAAGCTCCCCTAGTGGTGGCTGCAGAAAGTAGAATTTATTTTTATGTCTATGCATAAGCTATGTGAAGCTATGTATTAACAATACAGGATGATAACAGATATAGTGTATCTCAGGAGAGGTGGAGAATTGTAACGTAAAGTGAATTTGAAAGATTTGAGAATGAATAAACTTATGCAGGCTAAGTGAAGAAATATATTTAAGTGATTAAATATAAGATAACACAAATAAATCACATACAGAATAATAAAACGTAAATAAACATCACAAGCCTAAATGGGGTGGAGACTCCGTCGATCATGCTATAAACCATGGCTTTCTAACCCCATTATAACACATGGCCGACACCCCAGGATGCACAAAAGAAATAGGGCAATTATACTCACATCCTACCTAGAATAGAGGGTCTGGTGGAGTCTCCTGAGACAAGGTGGAGAGCAGAGTTTTAACCTGTTAGCCCCTCCTCCAGTGTGCATCACTCAGAAATGTGGTCTTATCAGTACAATGGGGGATGGGTATCTCTAACACACTTCATTACAAGGGAAACTTATAAACTATTACACAGAGTATTAAACAGAATTAAAGGGGAGAACCAATCAGTCACTTAAAAATACCCTTACAATACAGGAGTGTCAGTAGTGTTCTTTCATTCCCACCTTCTTGACTTGGCCCAGCAATTTACATGCAGACGTGGTTATTGTTGTAACCATTAGATTTTTCCTTTTTTAGTAAATTAGTTCTTCGTTCACTTCCTTAAGTAACGTTCCATCGTCATTAATCAAACACCACAGATACAGATCAGCCGGTGATTTGAGGCCAAATGAGAGCAAATAATTAAATGGTAATTAGAATATTACTAAACCAGATCTCTTGTGGATTACTTTATAGTGGGGCGATTCCTAGTGGACAGTGTAAAATCTTAAATAAGCCATTCACCTTCCACAGCTGCCATTTACACATGATATCTAGTGTTGAGGAAATTGGCAGGTTTGGCCTACTTTGCCCCTTAGTGTTTGGGCACCTTCAAAGTTTCTTAAAGGGGTTCATCACAACTGGTGTGAATCTTCTTATGTCCATCAAATTTTTATTACATTTACATTAACATTTAATTTTTCGATGTTATATGAATTTTTGTGACTTTTCATACAAGTGGAAATCATGACATCTCCTGTTTCCTGTAGTTTACTTCTCAGCTTCACTGTTTAGACTGGGAGATGATCAGCAGAGTCATCTTACTATCATTAAATGACTGGGTCAGCAGTAATCTCATCATTGTTTTCTCATCACTTCAGGGTTAGCAGTCATTGCATTATTATTATTACTATTATTATTATTATTATTATTATTATTATTAATGGATGGAGGTCACCAGAGTTATCCCATTATCGTTACAGGGCAGTAGTCAGTAAAGTCATTTCATTATCAACGGAGGTGTCAGCATTGTCATCAGATGACAAGGTTCATCTCATTCTCATTAGAGGGCAGATTGAACAGAGTTATCTCATTATCTTTTGAGAGCTTGGTCAGCAGAATCTTCTCAATATCTTTAGAGTACCAGTTAAGCAGAGTCATCTCATTATTATTAAAGAGTGAGGGCAACAGAATCATATAATTATCATTAAAGATCAATGTCAGCAGAGTCATCTCATTATTAGTGGACAAGGTCATCAGACTTCCTTCATTACCATTGGAAGGCAGGATCATAGGAGTCATCTCATTATTAATAGAGGACTGGATCAACAGAGTCATCTCGTTATCATTAGAGGACGGGGTCAGAAGACTTATTATCATCACATGGCAGGATCAGCAGTCATCTCATCATCATTAGAGGACTGGGTCAGAGAAGTCATCTCATTAACATTAGAGAAAGGTGTCAGCAGACTCATCTTATTACTACTGGAAAGCTGGGTCAATAGAGTCATCTCATTCCCTTTAGAGGACCCTGCTGAATTATCTCATTATCATTAGAGGATAAGGTCAACTAGGTCAAGTTATGATTAGAGAACAGAGTTTTTTTCATTGTCACCAGAGGATCGGAGAACAGTGTCATCTTATTAAAAGAGGTTTTCTGAGAACATATTTAAAAAAAATGGTACCAGGAAATGTTAGAATAAACCATTGCTGAACTCCACTGTTCCTCTGCCACTGCTTTTCTACTGCTGTTCCACTTCCATCTGCTTTCTACTTCCCATCTTAGGCTTCCTTCACACTAGCGTTAGGCTTGTCCGGCAGGCTGTTCCGGCATAGGAACTGTCCATCTAAGGTGTCTTGCACACTAGCATTAGGCTTGTCCGTCAGGCTTTTCTGGCAGAGGACCTTCCCATCTAAGGTGTCTTTCACACTAGCCTTAGGCTTGTCCGTCAGGCTTTTCTGGCAGAGTACCTTCCCATCTAAGGTGTCTTTCACACTAGCCTTAGGCTTGTCCGGCAGGCTGTTCCAGCAGAGGAACCTCCCATCTAAGGCGTCTTTTGTACTAGCCTTAGGCTTGTCCGGCAGGCTGCTCCGGCAGAGGAACTTCCCATCTAAGGCATCTTTCACACTAGCGTTAGGCTTGTCTGGCAGGCTGCTCCAGAAGAGGAACTTCCCATCTAAGGCATCTTTCACACTAGTGTTAGGCTTGTCCGGCAGGCTGTTCCGGCAGAGGAACTAACCATCTAAGGCGTCTTTCACACTAGCGTTGGGCTTGTCCGGCAGGCTGTTCTGGCAGAGGAACAGCCTGCCAAATCCATACTAATGCTTGCACACGTGTGCTGGGGGTTTTGCCTTGCCACCTCTTGGCATGTTTGCCATGCCGCTGTCGCATCTCCCTCCAATAGTAAATGAAGCCAGGCTGGACTTTCGGCAGAACACGTGTGCAAGCGTTAGTATGGATCCGGCAGGCTGTTCTGCTGCCAGACAAGACTAACGCTAGTGTGAAAGAAGCCTTAGCTCAACATACCAGAAATATCCAGAAAGGCTCACTCAATCTCGAGTTGAGTTAGGTGACCCAGTGATGGGCTAAGCGGGCCTTTCCTGACATTTCCGGCATATTGAACTGGGGGTAGAAAGTGGAGAGCAGCAGAGACCGGGGTAGCAGTGGATTGGTGAAGTAGAGTAATGCTTTAGTTTTAACATTTTCTGATCCTTTTCTTTTAGTTTTCTGGGTGGTCATCTGTCGGTGGCCAGTATTTTACTTTTTCTGGTGGCAACTGGCAGACAAGCCTCCGAGTTGGTGAGGCCCCTCACAGCAGTATTTCCTGTATTGCCCTGATGGTGGCTATGTATGCAGGTACTGATGCAGAATTAGACATACATACGTGTTATTAGCACTGTCAGCCCGATCTTACATGCACCTTTATGGTTAATATCATTAGTCGCAGCTCATGGTAACAAACCCAAAATGATATTTCTTCTTTTCCTTCGGTCTTCTCCTCGGCAGCACTAACCAAAGTGCATCTGTCAGGCTGTTTTCCCTTCACTGCAGAATTTGCACTTAAAGGTACACCGAGCGCCCTGCAAAGCGTTTGCATGTTTATCATTTGCATCAAAGCCCTACAGGGATCTGTCAGTAAAATGAAGTTGTGTGAAGATCAGGGCAGAGCCTCCGCTTCACAACACGTCTCTCGACAGAGGTTTATTTCACAAGGTCGGCTTACCCTTCATACTTTAAGATTCGCCTCCCCCACCCCCGACGCTATATGTCGTACTGCTCTATTTACATTGCAGTATAGCAAAATCCACCATCTGCTGTGAAGCTTAAGACATTCTCAAAAAGCAAAAATTCATCACACTACATCTAAAAAACTTGATAAGGGTCGCCAAGAGCTGCTTTCCATGTCATTCCTAGGGAACTTATAATAATACAGCAAAATGACATGCAAAATAGGAAAATTCAACTTCACAGACTCCTGGGACGATGGAAGAGTTATTTACCGCATCATTAGCCTATGGTTCATTAGAGCTACCATATTCAAATGCAACAAATGTAGCAGAGCTGAAACTGTAATTAACTTGATAACTTAGCAGATTGACCTGCCTCCCTATAGACAGCACAGCTTGACCAAGATGATATCAGGAAGTGATAAATGATGGTGTCAGCTCTGCTGCATCTATAAGACTCCTCAGGAGTGGGATTTATGATGTTAAGATGTCATCCTGGCACAACTAGATCACCTAGTGTGAGAAAATAGGCTATTCCTGTAGCAAGTCGCTCCACTGGCTCTTCAGCTGGAGGTCCACCACCTTCCAACACTATGATGGCTACCAGCCCTCCAAGCTGCTAGACTCTTGGATTCTGCAAAAGTCTAATCCTGGAAGGCAATTCCTATCCATATGTACTATTATGGGTGTTTAGAAGATGCCAAGAACTACATCACATGTCAAGAATTCCTTCTATTTCAGGACCTTGCATGCAAATAATAAATCTAGAAAGTAAATGGACATCAAGTTTTGATGACTTTGTGACATGAAATAAAGCATTTAAACCACTTCATAGGATATAAAACCTTCATAAAGGGAGATATGGACATCACGGAGTGAGGTTCACCACTCTGAACTTCATGGAGAGAGGTCCACCACTCTGAACTTCATGGAGAGAGGTCCACCACTCTTTATGGAGAGAAGTCCACCACTCTGAACTTCATGGAGAGAGAATGGAGAGAGGTCCACCACTCTGAACTTCATGGAGAGAGGTCCACTACTCTGAACTTCATGGAGAGAGGTCCACCACTCTGAACTTCATGGAGAGAGGTCCACCACTCTGAACTTCATGGAGAGAGGTCTACCACTCTTTATGGAGAGAAGTCCACCACTCTGAACTTCATGGAGAGAGAATGGAGAGAGGTCCACCACTCTGAACTTCATGGAGAGAGGTCCACCACTCTGAACTTCATGGAGAGAGGTCCACCTCTCTGAACTTCATGGAGAGAGGTCCGCCACTCTGAACTTCATGGAGAGAGGTCCACCACTCTGAACTTCATGGAGAGAGGTCCCACCACTCTGAACTTCATGGAGAGAGGTCCACCACTCTAAACTTTATGGAGAGAGGTCCACCACTCTGAACTTCATGGAGAGATGTCCACCACTCTGACATTCATGGAGAGAGTTCCACCAATCTGAACTTCATGGAGAGAGGTCCACCACTCTTCATGGAGAGAAGTCCACCACTCTGAACTTCATGGAGAGAGGTCCACCACCCGGAACTTCATGGAGAGAAGTCCACAACTCTGAACTTCATGGAGAGAAGTCCACTACTCTGAACTTCATGGAGACAGGTCCACCACTCTGAACTACATGGAGAGAGATCTACCACTCTGACCTTCATGGAGAGAGGTACACCACTCTGAACTTCATGGAGAGAGGTCCACCAATCTGAACTTCAGGGAGAGAGGTCAGCCACTCTGAACTTCAGGGAGAGAGGTCCACCACTCTAAACTTCATGGAGAGAGGATGGAGAGAGGTCAGCAACTCTGAACTTCATGGAGAGAGGTCCACCACTCTAAACTTCATGGAGAGAGGTCCACCACTCTGAACTTCAAGGAGTGAGATCCACCACTCTGGGAAAGAATGACTCCATTTCCCAGGAATAGACCTAGCCAAGAAAGACTGCAAAGATTATCAGCTTTTATCAGGGACTGGATTGGATTGAGATGCCCCCAATAATGTCCCCATGATGCAGCTCTCTATTGTGCTCTAATAGTAGTAGTAATACTAGCAGGGAACTTCTTTAACCCATTAAAGTTCAATGAGCTTCCTGTATGAAATCAGTGGGATCGTCCACGTGCATCATTGTGTCCGTAACTAACAAAATATTTCAGGAGCTCCAGTTGGACTTCCATGAATAAAAGCCTTCTTGATACTTTTGAAGGTTCTTCCATGATAACCTCAGACCAAAGTAATCTTGGGGTCTCCCGTCCTCCATATCTCAGGAATAGTTCATTGCAGGGAAAAATGTATGTCTTTAGAATTCATATTTTACATATGATGCTGTCCGGCTGGACCTGAGACGCGCCACCTCAGTGCACATCATAAACCGTTATGTAACGAGAAAGCAGTCACCAATTAATTCCTCCTGAAGGTGACCTCCAGCCTGAGCCGTGGGCTGCACTGCTCACCTGCCGTATCTCCAATCTGCATGAGACTGTGTTTGAGGAGACGAACCCTATGTGACATCTAATAAATATTTAAGACCACATTAAACTGGAGCTGAAAATATAAATATGGAAACGGGGAACAAAGATGGGAAACAAAACCATTAACCGGAAATAACTGACACCTGCTGAACATTAAGATGTGTCCTAAATATGAGAATCAAAAAAATCCCGAAATATAATCTGTCTGTAAAACTATAGAGAAACACAAGCCACACATGAAAATAACCCTACATGCAATATATCAGTATTCTAACCAGAGGGGGCAGTATTATAGTAGTTATATTCTTGTACATAGAAGGCAGTATTATAGTAGTTATATTCTTGTACATAGGAGGCAGTATTATAGCAGTTATATTCTTGTACATAGGAGGCAGTATTATAGTAGTTATATTCTTGTACATAGGAGCAGTATTATAGTAGTTATATTCTTGTACATAGGAGCAGTATTATAGTAGTTATATTCTTGTACATAGAAGGCAGTATTATAGTAGTTATATTCTTGTACATAGGAGGCAGTATTATAGCAGTTATATTCTTGTACATAGGAGGCAGTATTATAGTAGTTATATTCTTGTACATAGGAGCAGTATTATAGTAGTTATATTCTTGTATATAGGAGCAGTATTATAGTAGTTATATTCTTGTACATAAGAGGCAGTATTATAGTAGTTATATTCTTGTACATAGGAGCAGTATTATAGTAGTTATATTCTTGTACATAGGAGCAGTATTATAGTAGTTATATTCTTGTACATAGGAGCAGTATTATAGTAGTTATATTCTTGTACATAGGAGCAGTATTATGGTAGTTATATTCTTGTACATAGGAGCAGTATTATAGTAGTTATATTCTTGTACATAGGAGCAGTATTATAGTAGTTATATTCTTGTACATAGGAGTAGTATTAAAGTAGTTATATTATTGTACATAGGAGTAGTATTATAGTAGTTATATTATTGTACATAGGAGCAGTATTATAGTAGTTATATTCTTGTATATAGGAGGCAGTATTATAGTAGTTATATTCCTGTACATAGGAGGTAGTATTATAGTAGTTATTTTCTTGTACATAGGAGGCAGTATTATAGTAGTAATATTCCTGTACATAGGAGCAGTATTATAGTAGTTATATTCTTGTACATAGGAGCAGTATTATAGTAGTTATATTCTTGTACATAGGAGCGGTATTATAGTAGTTATATTCTTGTACATAGGAGCAGTATTATAGTAGTTATATTCTTGTACATAGGAGCAGTATTATAGTAGTTATATTCTTGTACATAGGAGGCAGTATTATAGTAGTTATATTCTTGTACATAGGAGGCAGTATTGTAGTAGTTATATTCTTGTATATAGGAGCAGTATTATAGTAGTTATATTCTTGTATATAGGAGCAGTATTATAGTAGTTATATTCTTGTACGTAGGAGTAGTATTATAATAGTTATATTCTTGTACATAGGAGCAGTATTATAGTAGTTATATTCTTGTACGTAGGAGTAGTATTATAGTAGTTATATTCTTGTACATAGGGGCAGTATTATAGTAGTTATATTCTTGTATATAGGAGGCAGTATTATAGTAGTTATATGCTTGTACGTAGGAGTAGTATTATAGTAGTTATATTCTTGAACATAGGAGGCAGTATTATATTAGTTATATTCTTGTATATAGGAGGCAGTATTATATTAGTTATATTCTTGTATATAGGAGGCAGTATTATATTAGTTATATTATTGTACGTAGGAGCAGTATTATAGCAGTTATATTCTTGTACATAGGAGGCAGTATTATAGTAGTAATATTCTTGTACACAGGAGCAGTATTATAGTAGTTATATTATTGCACAAAGGAGTAGTATTATATTAGTTATATTCTTGTATATAGGAGCAGTATTATAGTAGCTATATTCTTGTACGTAGGAGCAGTATTATAGTAGTTATATTCTTGTACATAGAAGCAGTATTATAGTAGTTATATTCTTGTACATAGGAGCAGTATTATAGTAGTCATATTCTTGTATATAGGAGCAGTATTATAGTAGTTATATTCTTGTACATAGGAGCAGTATTATAGTAGTTATATTGTTGTACATAGAAGCAGTATTATAGTAGTTATATTCTTGTACATAGGAGCAGTATTATAGTAGTTATATTCTTGTACATAGGAGCAGTATTATAGTAGTTATATTCTTGTACATAGGAGCAGTCTTATAGTAGTTATATTCTTGTACATAGGAGCAGTATTATAGTAGTTATATTCTTGTACATAGGAGCAGTATTATAGTAGTTATATTTTTGTACATAGGAGCAGTATTATAGTAGTTAAACTCTTGTACATAGGAGGCAGTATTATAGTAGTTATATTCTTGTACATAGGAGCAGTATTATAGTAGTTATATTCTTGTACATAGGGAGCAGTCTTATAGTAGTTATATTCTTGTACATAGGAGCAGTATTATAGTAGTTGTATTCTTGTACATAGGAGCAGTATTATAGTTTTTATATTCTTGTACATAGGAGCTGTATTATAGTAGTTATATTCTTGTACATCAGAGGCAGTATTATAGTAGTTATATTCTTGTACATAGGAGGCAGTATTATAGTAGTTAAATTCTTGTACATAGGAGTAGTATTATAGTAGTTATATTCTTGTACATAGAAGCAGTATTATAGTAGTTAAATTCTTGTACATAGGAGTAGTATTATAGTAGTTATATTCTTGTACATAGAAGCAGTATTATAGCAGTTATATTCTTGTACATAGGAGCAGTATTATAGTAGTTATATTCTTGTACATAGGAGCAGTATTATAGTAGTTATATTCTTGTACATAGAAGCAGTATTATAGCAGTTATATTCTTGTACATAGGAGCAGTATTATAGTAGTTATATTCTTGTACATAGGAGCAGTATTATAGTAGTTATATTCTTGTACATAGGAGGCAGTATTATAGTAGTTATATTCTTGTACATAGGAAGTAGTATTATAGTAGTTATATTCTTGTACATAGGAGCAGTATTATAGCAGTTATATTCTTGTACATAGGAGCAGTATTATAGTAGTTATATTCTTGTACATAGGAGCAGTATTATAGCAGTTATATTCTTGTATATAGGAGGCAGTATTATAGTAGTTATATTCTTGTACATAGGAGCAGTATTATAGTAGTTATATTCTTGTATATAGGACCAGTATTATAGTAGTTATATTCTTGTACATAGGAGCAGTAATATAGTAGTTATATTCTTGTATATAGGAGCAGTATTATAGTAGTTATATTCTTGTACATAGGAGCAGTAATATAGTAGTTATATTCTTGTATATAGGAGCAGTATTATAGTAGTTATATTCTTGTACATAGGCGCAGTATTATAGTAGTTATATTCTTGTACATAAGAGCAGTATTATAGTACTTATATTCTTGTACATAGGAGCAGTATTATAGTAGTTATATTCTTGTACATAGGAGAAGTATTATAGTAGTTATATTCTTGTACATAGGAGCAGTGTTATAGTACTTATATTTTTGTACATAGGAGCAGTATTATAGTAGTTATACTCTTGTACATAGGAGGCAGTATTATAGTAGTTATATTCTTGTACATAGGAGCAGTATTATAGTAGTTATATTTTTGTACATAGGAGCAGTATTATAGTAGTTATACTCTTGTACATAGGAGGCAGTTTTATAGTAGTTATATTCTTGTACATAGGAGCAGTATTATAGTAGTTATATTCTTGTACATAGGGAGCAGTCTTATAGTAGTTATATTCTTGTACATAGGAGCAGTATTATAGTTTTTATATTCTTGTACATAGGAGCAGTATTATAGTAGTTATATTCTTGTACATCAGAGGCAGTATTATAGTAGTTATATTCTTGTACATAGAAGGCAGTATTATAGTAGTTATATTCTTGTACATAAGAGGCAGTATTGTAGTAGTTATATTCTTGTACATAGGAGGCAGTATTATAGTAGTTAAATTCTTGTACATAGGAGTAGTATTATAGTAGTTAAATTCTTGTACATAGAAGCAGTATTATAGCAGTTATATTCTTGTACATAGGAGCAGTATTATAGTAGTTATATTCTTGTACATAGGAGGCAGTATTATAGTAGTTATATTCTTGTACATAGGAGCAGTATTATAGTAGTTATATTCTTGTACATAGGAGCAGTATTATAGTAGTTATATTCTTGTACATAGGAGGCAGTATTATAGTAGTTATATTCTTGTACATAGGAGACAGTATTATAGTAGTTATATTCTTGTACATAGGAGTAGTATTATAGTAGTTATATTCTTGTACATAGGAGCAGTATTATAGCAGTTATATTCTTGTACATAGGAGCAGTATTATAATAGTTATATTCTTGTACATAGGAGCAGTATTATAGCAGTTATATTCTTGTATATAGGAGGCAGTATTATAGTAGTTATATTCTTGTACATAGGAGCAGTATTATAGTAGTTATATTCTTGTATATAGGAGCAGTATTATAGTAGTTATATTCTTGTACATAGGAGCAGTAATATAGTAGTTATATTCTTGTATATAGGAGCAGTATTATAGTAGTTATATTCTTGTACATAGGCGCAGTATTATAGTAGTTATATTCTTGTACATAAGAGCAGTATTATAGTAGTTATATTCTTGTACATAGGAGCAGTATTACAGTAGTTATATTCTTGTTCATAGGAGCAGTATTATAGTAGTTATATTCTTCGACAAAGGGGACAGTATTATAGTATATTCTTATACATAGTAAGGAGTATATTCTTTTAATAAGGGCAGTATTATAGTAATCCTCTGGTATTAGGAACAGTATTTTTTACTTACAGTATACTGGGTAAAATCTATTGTATATTGTACAACATTACCTTACGACTGTATATATTATATCATTTATTTTCAATTTCATAGATTTAAAATATTAAAACAGAAATCCTTCTATTCCCGCCTCTCTCAGTGTTACGTTATGATCCATATTTTCTCTGATTTCTCAGCCACATTTAGTATGTGACTTATTCCTATTTCTCTTGGGACTGCAGGCTGTAAATGTATTATGAAGAATGTACCTTTAATGTTCCCCTGGACTGGATTAGAGGGATTAATCCTCTGTAAAATGATCTGCGCTTTTCAATTTTGTGTGTGTTTTTAAGCATGATTTAGAGAATTATTTTTTTATTGTCTTTTTACTTTTCAGGGCTTTTGGAATGAAGCTAACAGTGTGTGAAGTATTTAATTTATTTCAATGTGGAATTGTATACTAATGTAATGTAACCTAAAAAAAATTGAAAAAAAAAATAAAATGGCCGTATAATGGGCGAACAGGATCTTAAATACATGGAGCGATGAGCTAAAGTATTACATTGATGATTAGCAAACTTACAAATGCTTGGATTTAAATCATTTTAGAAGTTAAAAATTGTGAAAAAGATGAGATTTTCATATAGGCAATTGGGGAACTCACTATATTCCCGCCATGGAACCTAGTGTAAATGTTGTCTGAGTACTATATAATACTGATATATGTGCATTATTTGGCTCTTCTTCGTAGACACTACAATGCAATGGTGTGTGATGTATATTGTATGGGACTCAAGATCTGTATGTAATTGTGTCATATCATTTTAAGGAATTATATGCCATCATTATTGTGCCAGTCTTATGGCAGTATTCATTTTCATTTCCCACCTTTCAAAACTAAAATAACTGGTTCCCCCTTCATAACCACTCCTGCATATTCAGAGAATCACTTCTCAATATTCTGGGGACCAACCCTGAATTTCCTAGGTACCACCCCTGAATACTCAGGAACCACCCCTGCATATTCTGAGAAGCACTGAATATCATGGGAGCTGTAGAAGGAAGTGCTGGTATGTATGTGTGTATATGTATATGCATGTATGCCCCCTTAATGAGGCATGCATATACATGTATATCTATATATGGGCCTCCAGATATGCCCCAATATGTGGTGCCCTCTGATGCATATGATGCCCCCTATATATTATATTGTGCCCCCAGTTGCTCCTAATGTATATAGATACATGTATATATGCCACAGTTTTATATGCATTTATCTATATACCTATAAACTGACTCTCCACCCTGCATCCTCCTGGAGGCACATACCAGCGCTCTTGCAGGAGGGAGATGCCGCACTGATGACAGTCTGGGGCACATCAAAGGACAGAGGATTGATAAGATCCTCTGCCCCTTTGTTGTTATCTAAGGCTTGCTATGAACAGGGGTGTTGGCCTCCATTACTTGCATTGTAAAGGTTTATCACACCTGATCCCTTTGTGTGGAGACCCCAATCAAGCAGTTGGTGACTTGCTAAACCTGTTTTTATAGCATGGGCCATCCACACCTCTGCCATATGGAAAGCCCCCCCCCCCACACACTACTCATGAGGGATAAATAGTCCAGCATTTGGGGGACTAGGAGGAGCTTTCACCACCACAAGCTGAGGAGCTTTGATCACCACAAGGAGGGAGGCTCATCACCACAGAGGAAGGAAGACACACATGGAGCCAAGCAGCCCCTCCAGAAACAGAGACTGGCTAAGTACCCCTGGAACTCCCTGTTACCCCCTAGTTATCCCCAAACTCCTGACCTCTGCAGTGCCTTATCACTGCAGATAACCCCTTGCATTCCCCTATAACCCCTTTTAGGGACAGCTAGTAGTAGGCTTGGAAGGGTACTGCTGTAATTATATGTATTCTGTGTGTGTATGTACGTGTAGCTAGTTGTGTGGGTGGAGGTATACGGGATTGTGCAGTGTAGTTGAGTTTTTATACTGAGGTTGTGTTATTGTATTGTGCGGCTATATGTATATATATTTATATACGCCAATATAAATATATATAGATATAGTCTAAATAATTAGACTGTAGACTTTTAGTATTTTGTAATAAATCTTATTATTATTTAAATACTGTATACATTGTCTTTTTGTGTAGCCGCCATAGCACAAGATAGCTTTACAGTGTGCAGGGAACGAGATTAAGTAAAGGAAATAAATAGGCGGAGCTAGCGAGAGCCGGCCATGCCTATTTATGAATATTAATTGATAATCTTCTACAAAATATTATTAATTAATATAACCCTTTAACAGGAGCCATCCCTGAGTATCCTCAGAACCATTCCTGAATATCTTGGGAACCTCCCCTGAGTATCTAGGAGCAACCCCTGAATGTTCTGGAAACCACCCCTGAATTTTCTTGGAACCACCCTTGAATATCTTGAGAGCCATCCCTGAGTATCTTCAAAACACCCCTGAATATCCTGTGATAATCTTGTCTCACAGGCAGAAGAGTTTTAAGTGGAGACTTAACTCATTATAAGAGAATCACACCGATAGTAAAATACACTCCTCAACATTAAAATTGCAGCACCAAGAAGGAAAAGTTATGGAAATGATAAATAAATGAAAGTATTGGGACGCCTTGGCATGCTATCGGTTAGGTTACTAATGGTTGTCTGAGGAATGTTCTGCCATGCTGAATGCACTTGGGCACATAAATCATCAAGATCCGCTGCTGGCAGCCCCCTTTTCAATTGCCGACCAACAATGTCCCAGATGTACTCAAATGGAGACAAGTCTGGAGTTGATGCAGGCCATGGTAACATGTTTAGGCCCTGCAGGCTACTCACAGCAGCACAAGCAACATCTGACCTGGTGTTCTGCTAAGGAATCCTGACACACCACTGGTTCCATAACTAAATCCATGGTCCGCCGAACTATTAGTGTACCTGAAATGAAGACTAGAGAGGTCAGGTGACCATATATTATGCCTACACCCTAATTCCAGGAGTAGGACCGGTGTGATGTTTCTTGGAGAAGGCTTCTTCATGGCACTGCCCACGTGCTCTCCAGACAAATCTCCAGCTATCATTGTGTCCAAGACAAAAGCAGGATTCATTACTCAAGAGAATAAAGCTCCATTCCTGCCTCCATTGCCATCTTGTCATACCATGATAGCTTTTAAGAGCAGTGGCAACGGTCAATGGAGCACCTGCAGCTGGACATCTAGCTCGTAGCCCAGTGTCGTGCAGATGCCTTCTGATGGTTTGTGTAGACACTGTTTGCCGCCCTGGGCTTGGGATGTGACATCCAATTCCACTTGCAGTACAGAATTAATTACTATGCGCCATTCTTCTAGTCAGACGATCGGTCCGTGCAGAGGTTCTCCTCTGTGCACCTCTTGCTGTTATTCCAGTTTGTTGTCATTCTCCCAATCACCGGGACACAAAACGTTAACCAGTGCTGACATCTCGGCCTGAGCACCTACCGATCTGCCGAAGTGATAAACCAAGGCCAAATTCAGGGATTCTATCCCTCTCAGTTTGCGACAATTGGTGATAAAGGGCATGAACAGGAGGCATTGCACAATCATCCCACAAGACTTGATATGATTTTTGGGGTTTCATGTGGCTAAAATCGTTTATGCCCCTCCCACATGCCACAGATTGGAGCTAGGTGCTTGAAATTTTCATCATCTGCAGATCTTACCAGCACCTGCTACTTCCTCAATTTGCATAACCTTATAGCTTGTCCTTGATGCTACAATTTCAATGTTGAGGAGTGTATGTTTTACTACAGAAAAACCTTGGGGGTCACTTTTTTTATAGATTTTAATTCCATAATTACCTTTTTGTTGGAATTGGAATGAAAGTTATTGTTCTATATACATTTTCATGTTCTTTATTTAATCCTACTGGAGGACTTGACCACGCGATCTCTCATTCGTTATAATACACTGCAATACTTCTGCATTGCAGTGTATTACACATGCCAGTGTAATGCTGACAGGCATCATATTAGGCCCTACCTCTGGCAATCACATCGTATAACTTTGGTGCATGTTGCTAAGGGTTTAAATGGGACTCTTTGCTGTCACTGTTTTTTTTGTGAGGGACGTTGCTGACATTATTGTTTATAGAGGCCACTTTGTTGGCCCTTCAACGGTTGGCCACTCTGATGGAGACACCCTGGCTGCTGTTATGGGGACTCGGCCTGTACTTTTGGGCGGATCTACAGTGTACAAAGCATCTTGTAAATGTCTGTAGCGAATGTCGTTATGTATCAGGCCTCTCACCCTGTGGATCTTCTCAGATGAGATGCGCAAAGTAAAAGTTTCTCCGGAGAAGTTGTAAATCACAAGTGATATTTTATCAGTCCCTGAAGAAGTGATGAAGGAGAGCGCCGAGTACAGTTCAGTTATTAGATGACGGCGGCTTCTCAAAGGAAAGCCAGTGAAATAATCACTTCACCTCTGAATAAGACACTGATGAAAATCTCCTCTGTAATTGAGAGGCGCAGATTACAATCTGCACTTATTGTGAGAATCCTGAATATGAAATCTAATGTGACGGGAGAGAGTGTCAGCAATGGCGCACCACGGCCGGGATTTTCAGTCAGAGGTTCATGTAGCCACATACATATGGAGGGGCCCCATGTCTAAACCTTTTCACAGCCGTAGACCACCAGGGTGGTTATCATAGACCCACAGGCCACCAGTAATAAAAAGTATTTTAACCATTAAACCACCACAGACCCTCAGGGATATGATTGCTCCCAAGCCGCGCTCATTAACCTTTAAGACCCCGCATTTGCAAGCAACCTATACAACTCCATTTTATATTGTCTTTGCAAACTATCATTTACAGCTCCTTTGCAAATCTACTGTATGTGTCACCATGGTAACAGACTACAAACAGACCCTGTGTCATTTGATTCCACAGTCACATTTATTTCCATTTAGCCCCTACCTCTTAAGTTGGACATGCACAAAAGTTAAATGTTGGTCAAACCTGCTAACCGGACATCCATCTAATGTGTATACGTCGTAACTTTCCCCCGAAGACAGATGTCGGTGGTAATAAGGATTGGACAGTTGGATTTCAACTTCCCGATCCTTTGTTGTTAGGGAGATGAGTCTGGCAGTGGCTTTCTCATCTCTCCCCATTCAGGACACATGCATGCTTGGCTAAGCCAAGGGTGCAGGTATATGGGAGGGGGGGCAAGAAAGAAAGCTTTCACCAGCCACCTATCTAATATGCATGGGCAGGCTAACTAACATTTGTACAGTTAGCAAAACCCATGAAAAATATGCAGGACAAAGACTACAGGATCAGACTACACAAGGTTTGTTTGTTGTCTGTTACTATGGAGACGCATAGGTCTGAATAAGAGCTGCAAAAAGAAAACGGTAGATTTGATTTTTAATGAATATTATGCACAAAGTTTGCTTTATTTTAAAAATTTAGTTGCATTAAAGCAAAAGAAACAAAGTGGTTGTGAAGATGGACGTAGCCTTTAATATATCCACATTCATGAGTGTCGCCAATGTCTGTCCTGGAAGCCGCTATGTCAGGTTTACAATCTTCTGGGTCGACGGTCACCCTGTTTCTCAGGAACAATATGTAGTATTATTACATAAGACGATAAAAGGTGAATTTTATGAGATGATTTAAGAGGAATTCTCTGGTGCATATGAAGAAGTTACAGTTCTGGAGAAAGAGAAACACAAAGTCTTATCTCACTGATACAAAGTTACAAACTCATGAAAGCGACACTGGCTGTGGCAGCAGACCCCCACTGACCTCTCAGGGATGGTCTTGGTAGTGACCGGGCGGTCACACTGGCAAGGGCCATGGCAACTTGGGCCTTGCCTTTTACCTTGTAGTGGCCAGATCCTCCCGCCGGCATACAAGGTGACAAAATCTCCGGCTGTAAGGGCTCTGTTAACGATCTTCCACGAGCAGCGGCCTGCACCTGCCATGGGCATGGCAGTTGGTATTGTACCACCGATGGCTGGTACACCAAACTGTTGGTGGTCATCTTACCACATGAAGGATCGGTGGCGGCAACTTTGGTATCAGGGGTTCCAGCTGAGCTTGAAATTTCTCCTCAGATTGCAGAGTCCCATCATTGGTCTCATGGGAACACCGAGCCTCTTCTACAGCCTGGGCCTCCTCACTCCAGTCTTCCGGGGGCGCTGCAGGAGTAGCTGGTCGCTTAAGGAGTTTCACCCCAGTAGCAAAGGGGCCTTGGAGGCTCTTCATAGGGGTATACTCCACGTAATTCCCTGCGTAAAGATTGTGGCGGACGGGCGGAAGATACGGCCGCTTTACAGAACGGTGGTTCACGTATAATTCTTCTGCCGTCTCCTCAGCGATAAAACCAACTCCCTGTTTGACACTAAACCACGGTACCCTTTCTGCGCTCCAGCTTGGGGTCACCGGACCGTGGGTGCTCCAAAACCCATTCCTCTATCAACTTTTTGTATTCCCAGAGGGTCAGGGGGTTCCGGGCTTTGGGGACCATCAAATTTTTGCAAAGGGAGTAGTCTTTGCGCGGCAGAGTGGGAACTCCTGCTGCCTCCGCCGCGTCAGCCAGCGGAGTGAACACCTCAGCGGGCACCTCAACCGACTTATGAGGCTGCCGGACATATTGAGAGACATAGATCTCCTCCGGTTCCTTCTCCTCATAGAGGTCGGTGCTCCACACCATGCCTCCCCAGTCAGGACCTCGCTGTCTCGCCATCTTAATAGCCTGAGTTGCCTTGTCTTCCTCTCGCACTGGAGAAGGGGGCGGAGCTACCGGGGAGGAGTCTTCATCACTAATGAATTGAATTAGTACGCAACAGCGTATAGAGTAACTTATACGTAGCCATAGCGTATAATTTATAGGACAAACTACGTAGCGAATGCGTACAAAGCCGAAGCGAATCACCTAATATTCGGATTCGCTTCGCAGCTAAAAATTCACAAGATTCGATACGAATCAACGAATCGACAAATCGATTCGCTCATCTCTACTCATGTTCATATGTGCCCAAATGTAACAGGTCAGCCAGTGTCATAGGTACAGATCTACTGACAGGTACTCCTTAATGATAAGTAAAAAATAAATCACTTTGTATCAAACCTCAGCTCTAAATGGAGACTTTCATTATGGTCATAATTAGGGATGAGCGAACTTTTGAACAGTTCGGTTCGCTTTGCTTCGGCGAACTTTCGTGAAGTTCGGATTCGTACGAACCGGACCTAAAACGAACCTTGCTATAACGGCTGAATAATTGCTTCTACAATAATGGGAGTGTGATAGGGTACAGTTTTGTTTACTTGCAGTTGCTATTACAATGAAAAAAGTGGAAAAAATCCAAGTGACTTCAACAACGGCGATGCAAAATATACGCATATTTGAGAATTTACACTAATGCGTACGCTAATGCGAACATTCCCGCACAAATAACGAACATACAGTCTAGCGTTGTCAAAGGTACGCTACTTGACTGAATATGTACTATTCTACTATATGGTCTATTCTGTGAAAAAAGTACAGTTTCGCATCGCCGTTTTTTTTTTTTTACCAGATTCGTTACGAATCTGGTTTGTTACGGTTCGGTTCGCTCAAAATAACGTCGACGCAAAATATACGCATATTTGAGAATGTACACTAATGTGTACGCATTTTATGAATTCATACGCATTAGCGTACGCATTAGTGTACATTCTCAAATATGCGTATATTTTGCGTCGCCGTTATTTTAACCAGATTCGTTACGAACTTTCTCAAAATTCGGTTCGGTGACGAACCGAACTTTTGGGAAAGTTCGTAACGAATCTGGTTCGTTACCGTTCGGTTCGCTCATCCCTAGTCATAATAACTGCTCCAGGGACATGAGTATTGTATATCTGTATTGTTGTCTTTGTATTTCTTGCAAGAAATTTTGCAAACAGATAGATAGATAGATAGATAGATAGATAGATAGATAGATAGATAGATAGATAGATAGATAGATGATAAAAACGAAGTGAAGTAGGAAGCAGCACTATCCAACAGTGGGTGCAATTCCTTCAGACCAAGGTCTATTGTGAATATGTAGATAAAGAAATGCAGCACTCCAAATTCCATATAATAGCAAGTGGTTTATTCACCCATCCAGCTGGATAGATAGATAGATAGATGATAGATAGATAGATAGATAGATAGATAGATAGATAGATAGATAGAAAAAGATTTCAGTGAGCAATTGAAACGTTGCTGGATGGGTGAATAAACCACTTGACTCAAACGAATAAACTCAAACGAAGAAACAGGAAGCAGCACTATCCAGTGATGGGTGCAATTCCTTCAAAGACCGGGGACCAAGGTCTGTAGTAGGTAAGTAGACAAGGAAGGCAGCACTCCAGATTTCATATAAAAAGAACAAGTGGTTTATTCACCATCCAGCAACGTTTCAATTGCTCACTGAAATCTTTTTCAATCTATCTATCTATCTATCTATCTATCTATCTATCTATCCAGCTGGATGGGTGAATAAGGCTACTTTCACACTAGCGGCAGCACGGATCCGGCACCTAAAGGGTGCCGACGAATCCGTACTGCCGCTGACACATGTGTGGAGCCGGAGCAGCGCTCCGGCCCCACACATGTTGACACATACACAGAGAACATGCATACACACACACACATACACACACATACACACAAACACATACATACTTACATACTCCAGCCAGGGACGCCGGCAGCACGTCTTCACGCGCCTCCTGCGCGCAGTGATGACGATTCCCCACAGCGCACTCTGCTGGGCGCAGTGGGGAAACGTCATACCTGCGCGCAGGAGGCGCGTGAAGACATGCTGCCGGCGTCCCTGGCTGGAGTATGTGAGTATGTATGTGTTTGTGTGTATGTGTGAGTATGTCTGTCTGTCTGTATGTATTTCTGTATTTCTGTGTAGCTGGATCCGGAATGACCCCCCATTGCAAGTCAATGGAGGACAGATCCGGATTACTGGTGTGTCACACCAAACGGATCCGTCCCCATTGACTTGCATTGGGGGTCATTCCGGATCCTTCTTGGTGCGGATCCCTGGACCGGAGAGCAAACCGCAGCATGCTGCGGTTTGTTCTCCGGTCTGAAGACGGAACGGAATGCTTTTAGGAGCGCTCTGTTGTCTTCAGTTCAGTTTTGTCCCCATTGACAATGAATAGGGACAAAACTGAAGCGTTTTTTTCCGGTATTGAGCCCCTATGACGGAACTCAATATCGGAATTTAAAAACGCTAATGTGAAAGTAGCCTAAACCACTTGCTATTATATGGAATTTGGAGTGCTGCATTTCTTTATCTACATATTCACAATAGACCTTGGTCCCCGGTCTCTGAAGGAATTGCACCCACTGTTGGATAGTGCTGCTTCCTACTTCACTTCGTTTTTATTATCTACCTATCTATCTCTCTCCTATCTATCTATCTATCTATCTATCTATCTATCTATCTATCTATCTATCTATCTCATATCTATCTATCTATCTATCTATCTATCTATCTCCTATCTCTCTCCTTTCTATCTATCTATCTATCTATCACATATTACTACGTCTTCTACTACACTTTAACTCGAACATTTTCCTTTCTATTATCAGGAGCTCCAGAGAGACGCCAGGTTCCTGGTAGATGGTGCCAGCAGATTTGATATTATGCAAGGAGAAATAGGTAAGAGTATTTTATGTATTTTTATGTTTATGGTTGAATCTTTGGTTCTGCCAACATCTAGTTAGAACCTTACAAGATTTCTTTTTGCTCTACAGGAGACTGTTGGGTTCTCTCTGCCGTCGGGGCTTTAACTTTGCATCGAAAATTTCTGGAAAATGTTGTTCCTAAAGACCAGGAGTTCACGTACAAGTACGCCGGGATCTTTCATTTCAGGGTAAGAGGTGAATAGTTTTGTTGGATATCTATTTGGCACCTCAACCGTCCTATGTTCATAAAAAAAAACGTGATAGATTTTTAAGGAAACTCCCCAGTGTATTATTATAGACATGATCAGAGCTGAGATGACTTCTAGGTGTAGAGGAAAGCCACCAGTGTCCTCTTCTCCCCAAGACCTATCTAAGTCGCTGCAGGGACCCCCATATTCAATCATCTGGTAGCATCTCACTGCCTGTGAGCACGTAATATGTGAATGTATCCGTATGGTGGGTCTCCAAAATAAATTTTACTGGTGTTCCTTGGAGGAAGCATCCCAAGGAACATAGGCCCGAATGGGGTCATCCAGTTTAGAAAACAGATTTTCATATACCCGTTAATAGAGGTGGGGTCCTCTGTTCAGGACCTTTTAGAGAGTGATGATAAATAGCATCTCTCTCTCTCTATGAATGTACACTGTGTAATGCTTCATTTCCCCCTGTGGTGGCGCTGTAGGGGAATTGATCACTTACTTCCAGGTTTCCCCACTGATTAAAACAGACCTCTGGGGGTCCCAGCAGTGGGACATTGTATGATCAACTTATTATCAAGGGACCAGTAGGGATTGTCAAGTATAGACACATGCTTGAATGAGAAACAGGAGGAGCCCAGTCACATCTGTAAGATGTCCAAAAACACCTGAACAGTGGTTCTGGACAACCCTTTTGCTAGAGGAACGTGTCCAAGAGGCCACATACTGAAATCTACTCTTAGTAGGAAGGAGCCACCATGTTGTACAGCCCTGAGTCACTCTGAGAGTCAAAGGTAAACAAGAAAAGAATGAGATGACCCCTTAAAAAAAACTGAATTTCAGGTCCAAGAAGTCATGGAGGGCCACGTCTTCTGGCCTCCTTACATACATTCACTCACATTTGATGGGGTAGACTATGCAAGGACCAATATGAGGACACCTGCTGTCCTATTAGTGATGCTCAGTAGATCTACCAATCTGATCTTCTGGGATGTCGCAACATTGTATCGATAGAATGTTTATT